>LOEQ01003508.1:210500-221219 GCA_001685075.1 Bramus lutescens
AGATAGATAGATAGATAGATAGATAGATAGATAGATAGATAAATGTTAGATAGACAGACAGACAGATAGATAGAGGATAGATGGATAGAGGTATAGAGGGGTAGACTAATGATAGAACCCAAGAGAGGGAGCAGCTCTTACAGAGGTCTAAGTCGAAGTTGGCAGAGCTGAAATTAGAACAGTTTTAGAGATGAGGAGATGGGTTTGAGATGGATTTCTGAGGTACGGTTGACAGGACTTCTCATTAGGTTTTACGTTCATGAGGATCCAATCACAAAAACTAAAATAAGCAAGGCATGCATCCTTCCTCTTTGTTTAAGAATTAGGTGTAGTTTGTTGAGCATGTTACCTAGAAACTTGGAGAACCGGGTCAGGGACTGAGGGTGGGCCTGATAATTTTGTGCCATAAGGCTATCCATTATCCCAGGTGGGAAAAAGACAAAGAAGACTTTGTTTTTTGTTTGAGACAGGTTTCTCTGTGTCATTCTGGCTGTCCTGGAACTCTCTTTGTAGACCAGGATGTCCTTGAACTCAGATGCTGGCCTGCCTCCTTAATGCTAGGATTAAAGCCGTGCACCACCACCTGGCGTGGAAGACTACTCTTTTTAAAGGATTAAAAAAAAAAAAGTGTGTGAAGATTCCAGAAACTGTCAGGTTTCTTTTTCTCCTATCTCCTAAAATTCCAGAGGCATTGCACTGTAGATAAATGAAACAGGATATTGGGGAGAAACAAATAATCCAAGATCACTAGAACCAGTTTTGTGTTTAAGGGTTCTGGCACTTTCACATCATACACTTATTCAAAGTCTTGCAAGGGTGACACCGTCATAAGCTCTCCATCTAAACAAGGTCATTCAGAATGTCATCAGTTGCGCATCCCCCTGCTTTCAGTGGGAGGTGCATAGGCACAAAGTTAAGTTCAAATAGGGGCAAAACTGAAAGGATTCTATTTTCCTCCCGAAACTAGCAAATCCAACCTTAAAAAAAAAATAACTCAAAGAGAAATAGAGCTAAGTTATTGAAGATGGCAATATGGTGACCTGGTCATCTATGGGACAGGGAATAAAGGTGTAGGTGACAAAAACAAGATAAATGGAAGTCTGATCAAAATAAAGTGCTTTTGTGAGATCTAATGGTTGGGATTCACTGCCTGGGATTCAGGCTCACCACCCAGCAGGGTTTGAAGTGAGCTTGGCAGTGGAGAGAGGAGCAGTATCTCTGTGTGTTTGCAGAAGGAACATGAAAACCAGGCTCTGAACACACCAAGCACACCACTCTTCAGAGAAGGCATCCCCGAGCACTGTGGGCAAGGGTTGGGCTGTTAGCCTCGCATCCTCGCTCAGCTCTGAAAATGGATAATTCAATTCGATCACTCTAATGAAGTCCCCCCTATCATTTATACTGTAGGGATTGTTCATGAAGCCTTCATGAGGCTGAGAGGAAGATGGCCCAAAGCAGGGGTCATCTGTGTAGCATAAGCCAAAGCAGAGTTGAGCCACCAGGGAACATGTTTAGGTGCCAAGGGTAGCTCAGGTGAAAAATTTGGGACCAAACCTGAAAAAAGCTAGATCAAAAGAGTTCACATTCCTTAGATCGTAGGATCCTAGGCTGTCCCTACTGAACAAAAGCTGCCAGATAATTGACAAGTGTGTACTTCATTTGGTGTTAGGAACATCTGGTCTCAGTTCACCCTGGAGAGATATATACATAAATTGCTAGGTTAATGGCTCTCTTGTCTCCTCAGAAATCTTCCAGACAAGAGGATGGGATTGTGTATGAATGCATACGTCATTTTTATCTTCTTTACTGCTATTATTAGCTCCATGAGTGACAAGGAAGGAAGATGGTATGAAGCATTTGCAAATTGTGAAATGTATTTATTAATGCACATTTTGCGGGGCTGCGTCAAAAGCTGAAAGCTTGGTGCTTCAAACTTTATGAAAACACCGCAAAAGGGAAAAACCTAACTGATGATCCTCCTTTGGGTGTGAAGAGATTACCAAAGCTATGGGGGTCTTAACACCCTTAGAAGAGTTTCCATGAGTTCTTGGGCATCAGAAGTCCAGGAAAGCTTGATCTCAGAATCTGCTTCATTCTTAACACTCTTCCAAAGAAAACTTGCTGTGGACCCTTGCAGAAAGTTCACGAGAAGAATTGGAGGATCCAAGCAGATACTAAAATATGTACATTCACATCATAAACCTAAGACAGGAGCAAGGGGTAGGTGGGGGAGGAATGAATTAAGGGAGCGAGTGTGACAGCCAGATGCATTCATTACTCGCACGCTCCCTTGGCTTCTCACCTGATGAACTTTTCACACCAGAGGAGGGGAAACACGTCAACTTTTCCCCTCTCTGTGCCTTCTGTCTTCTGTGTCTCACCTAACTGCTGCACACTCAACCTGGACTGGCGTTGTTCTCATTTCAACTTTTCCTACAAAGCTTGGGTGCCCTGAAATGACTCAGGAGCCCATGTTCACTGACAGGGAGCGACCTGCTTCTGACTTCTGCAGCATTTTCTTCAGAGCTCGGGAATGAGGAAAGTTCTTGGCTCCTTCTGTGATGTGAGCAGCCTAGCTCTTCCCCCCACTTTATCTCCATAGAACAACTTTTAGGTGACCTCTCCTCACTCCACTGCCCCTCCCCCATCACCTAGATGTTAGGAACAGCTTTAATTAGACTTTAACATTCTGTAGACTCTGTCCCACCATAGAACGCAAAGACCATTTTGCAAAAGCTACTGCCAATGTTGATAATTACATCTGCATCCTTAGGCAATACAGAGAAGGGGCTATGTGGAGAGTGTCGAATTTCTCAGTATTTCATGATTAATAGACTAAACGTGTGAAGAGCCAAATAAATGCTGCAATTACTTGGCAGGGTTTTTGCATTGTGTAGGTTAGCCCCTCTCTTCCCGAACAATGCATTCGAGTGCCGCCTGAGCTCACACAGGAATTTAAGACCTTTAGATCGGTAAGCCAGCTAAAGCCTGGACATCAACTCTGGTTTAACCACCATTTCTTTGTGGGTTGTGTTGTCATCAGTCCTATGTGACAAATTTACAAAAGGAGAGACACGGCCAAGCACATGAAATATAAGATGATTCCCCCGTCTTAAGTACTTAAAGCCTATTACCAAAATAGGTGTGCAATGTTGCTGTTATAAATATCATCCTTAACACCTTTTGATTCTTTTTACTCTGAAGTGTCCAACCCATTACGGAACAAAGAAAGGCCGCCTTTTAAATCTCACTCACCTCAGCTTCCTTAGAGATGGATGAGCCCCCCTGAGCTCAGCCTCACATAAAAGCGCCGCAGTGCACTGCTGTAAATCTGTTTTTCATCAGCTTTTCTGTGAGTCAGGCCTGGGCTGGGCTTCATTATCTTTTCTTCTTCTCAGCTAAAAATAATAATAAGTAGTTTCCAGCTAACTCGGCTGATTCGCTTTGTAAATAGCATGCGCTCACTTGCGCACAAAGAAATCTCTTGGGAAGCCTAGGACCCTTGGACTTGGATTTGTTACTAGGGTTGATGCCTTTGGTTTGGGGAGGTAACCTTTCTTAGGCCGTCTTCATGCTCTGTATAATGCCGAAGTCTCTGGCCCACAGTGCTTTGCTCTGCAGGACTATTGGAAGGCCTTGACTCTGCCATGGTAGGTACTTAAAATGCCTGTGTTTATACCACAGGAAAGAGTTTAATTGTCTGTATATCAAGTCCTCTGTGAGATCTCCACAGAACCCTACTAAAGATGGTCTGATTTTATTTTAATTATTAAGAATTTCAGTTCTCAGCCAAGCGGTGGTGGCATATGCCTTTAATCATGACATTCAGGAGGCAGAGGTAGACTAATCTCTGAGTTTGAGGCCAGCCTGGTCTAAAGAGTGAGCTTCAGGGTAGCCAGGGCTACACAGAGAAACCTTGTCAAAAAAAAAAGTTTCAATTCTCTTCTCAAATAGGATCACACTTAAATGTAAATTGTGCCTGCTCAAGTTTGCATTTTTAATCCTTTGTATGTGTATGTAAGTTCATGTGTGTAAGTGAAAGCAGGTACATTTCCAGCATGCAAGTTAAAGCACAACCTAGGATGTTGGTCCTTGCCTTCCCACCTTTTTTGAGATGAGATCTTGTTCACTACTGCATATGCTGGGATAGTTAGTCAGAAGTTTCAGAGGGATTCTCTTTTCCCTGCCTCCCATCTTGTCGTAGAAATACTGGGCTTACATGCACACTCTAATAACCCAGTTTTCCACGGGTTCTGGGAATCTTCGCTAGCTCTTCATGACTGCACGGCAAGTCCTTTACTCACTGAGCCAGATTCCCAGCCCAGGAATTATATTTTAATCAACCAATGGTAACTTAACTTGATGAAGTCTGCTAAGTGGAAATAGCTAGGCAGCAGGAAGTCAGAAAATAGAGCTGTTGATGTTAAGTTTGGGATAAGTGGGCTTGAGGTTATGGACAATGGTTCCCTTGTTTCTAAATGACAAACTCTTGCCAAGTTCCACCTGACTCTAGAATTCTCTGAGTCTATGTCCTTCTTTCTAGTTGGCAGGTTTCCCCCTCAGAAAAAGAACACCTCGTTGGGTGGTGGTGGCACATGTCTTTAATCTCAGCACTCAGGAGACAGAGGCAGGTAGATCTCTGTGAGTTCGAGGCCAGCCTGATCTACAAAACTAGTTCCTGGACAGGCATCAAAGCTATACAGAGAAACCCTGTCTCAAAAAACCAAATGAAGAAGAGGAGGAGGAGGAAGAACACTGCCCATCATCATAGGGTTTCACTGGGCTTGCATCTAGCAATGGAATCTTGAAATTATTTCCTTTGTTGACAGATAATCTGTCTAGAAGAGATATCCAGGAAAATAAAATTAAATCAGAGCTGAAGAGTGTCGAGCATCTGGTTTAGTGGGGTAGAATGGGACGATACCAACCCATTCACCTCTGTTATCTCCCAAGGTACAACCGAAATCAAAGTATAGATATACAAATGGGAATAAGCCAACATGTACTTAATGGCTAAGTAGAGAGGAGTGTCAACATATAGGCACCACCAACAAATAAAGGATCTTAATGTATTTCTTGGAGCAGTCAGTAAGGCTGACTAATGAAGCAAGTATACGGTGTCATCAGCTACATTGGTTAGCAGGTGACGGGAGGCCCAGGGTGTCCCCCTGGTACCCTGAAGGCTCTGAGCTGAGAGGAGTAGGCATGGCAGAGAGAGAATGGCAGCAAAAAAAAGGAAATAAGTCAAGAGGTGGAAAGTATATGTTTTTATATACGCCTAGGGTGCTCTTCCTTCATTCTGGTTCTTCCCCATCCCCTTCCTCTATTGAACTATGAAAAGGCTCATGTGGAGAACCATGCAGAGGGAAGAAAAAAAATTGTTAAATTAACTTTTCCAGAAAAGAGACAGAGGGACTTAGAAAGATAAATACGTGACTTAGAGACTAGAAGGTAATATTTTGTGGCCAGTATCATTTTGGTATCAGGGCGGGATGTGAGCAGATACTCAAGATGATACCCATAGGAGAATTCCCAGTACATAAACACTGAACACATACGGAAATGTTGAACCACTGTGAAAGATGCTCGCAGATAGGAAACAAAGAGCCAAAAGAGGGGAAGTAAACCATGATGAGACCAGAGAGCTAGAGATTGGGCCCAGAGTTCTACCAGCCAAAGCATGCAAACCCTGAGAGGAAGGGGTAGGAAACAGGATAGAATCCAAAAGGAAACTATATTAGAATGTCCTGTGCTAAAGGGTATGAGTTCTTTACACTTAAAATGCTCTCCAAGTAACCAGCATAACCCAGAGAGAAAGACTCATGCCTTCAAAACAGCATCAGAAGCCAGGGGCAGAAGGCACATTTGCAATCCCAGTACTTGGAAAGCTAAGGCAGAAGAATCCGTTGCAAAGCTGAGACAAGCTGGGGCGGCGTAAAGAGTTCCAGACCAGCCAGCCTACACCATATAAACAAAACGTTGGCCCCAAGACACACAAAAAAAGTAGAATTAAAATAAGCAAATAAATAAATAAACCTTTACAGAAGGGTCCCAATGGGGTAAGAAACAAATGACTTCCAGAGAATGGGGATGAATCCTGTAATTTACCTATTACCTATTTGCAGTGGGATGTAGAAAAATAGCTAAGTGTTGGTGCCAAGACTCAGGTTTGAAAGTAATATTTTAATTCCAAATTCTGTGCTCACGTGGACAACTGACCAACCCTACCAGCAGATTAGAAACATCCTTAGGGTGAAACGTTTTATCTAACAAGACTTCTTTCTTGAAAACTTGTTTAGAGATAGATTTTACCATAAAGTCAAACTCTGAATGAAAAAACGTGTGATCCAAGAAACAGCGGATTCCTAGGTGGGCCACAGATGGCATTCTACCAGCACTGATGTCTGGGATGCCTACAGAGTGGAAGCCAGGGAGGCTGGAAGAGGGCAGAGCTCCAAGGTGAGGTGGGCAGGAAAACGAGGGATTCGGAGAACAGATGGGACAAGTGGGAGTGGGAGGAAAGAACTCCAGGCTTATAAGCAAGGCAAGGTGCGCCAGCGGATGGAAGTTGTTTCTCCTGAGTGGGGGAGTGCGTCAGAAATGTACACCCTAAAAGGGAACTATGAGAAGAGGGAAAAGAAAAAAGAGGAGCCAAATGCCTGTTTCCAGGACTAGTCAGTCCTATGGGGACTCCCAGAAAGAAGGAAATAGCCTCAGGCCTGGCCTCCCTCAGCTGGAGATTAAATATTTTCTATGGCTGCAGCATGGGAACACTGTTGATCAACATTTGGCTTTCAAAGATCTGCAGAAAAGAACAGAGCCTTGTTTGTAGCTCCAGACTAGAATGTACATGATTTATCAGCCTTGACAATGTGAGCAGAAAGAACATTGTGTATGAAAAGGGAGAGAAAGGATGAGTGAGGAGTTAGGGCTTACGTGTTTTCCTCATATCTATAGAAAAGTCAATAAATGAGTAAATACCACTGAGGGTTGATGCTTTAAAAGTAAGAGTTTAAGTATATCTGAGGGTATGGTTTTAAGAAGTAAACAAAAAGGTATTTTCAAGTATTAAAAAAATGTTCAAGTATTGAGAATGTGTGTGTGTATGTGTAAAATAATATCACTAATAACATACCCTCTGACCCTTCATATTAAGAGTGACTAAAACTGATAAAGAAGCAAATAAATATTAAGTGTAAGCTGTCTAGTCGGGCACTAGATAGACTACTCTGTAAGTCTCTGCTGCACATTCAAGGGCTCTAAGAACACTGGTGTTTGCATCCCACCCAAAGTTTCTAATTACTCACTGTGGAAGATCCTACAGAACACTGATGTTTTTAAATTTTAATTGTTGTTATTTGTGTGTGTACACATGACGTACAGTAGCAATGCATGCCACAGCACACAGGCAAAAGTCAGAAGGCAACTTTGTGGAGTTGCTTTTCACCTTCTGCTGTCATGCGAATTCCAATTCCAGTCACCAGGCGTGAGTGGCATGTGTCTTTGTTCCTTCAGCCATCTCTCCGGCCCAGTAGTGTGGCTTTTTAGAGGTGACTGGAATGTACTATTAAGATAGAATCACTTCTCTGAAGAAAAAAAAGATGCCTAGGGCTAGAAGATCATATGAATTGAGCCCAGAAATTCAGCAGCTTGTATCAGTTGCTTCATACCATGTAACTGTACCCAACTGATATATCTTGATTAGAATGTGTCTTAAAACCATAGATAGAACTGATCACTGAGTCACACGGTTAAGGGGAGGAGACGTCTTGGTCTGTGCGTGTTATAAACTCCAGGGTTGTTTTAGAAAACTGGGACATTAGATACCAGAGAAACAACAATACGTGCACAGAATCCTATTGTGTGATGTTTTACTCTTCTGGGTTTTTGAGGGGTCCACCACCCAGTTCCCAAATAAATCACACACAAAGGCTTATTCTTAGTTATAAATTCCCAGCCATAGTTTGGCTTGTTTCTAGCCAGCTGTTCTTATCTTAAATTATTCCCACTACCTTTTGCCTTTTATCTTGCTCTATTTCTGTATACCTTTCTTTACTTCTTTCTCCAAGACTTGCTGTGTAGCTGGGTGGCTGGTCCCTGATGTCCTCCTCTCCTTGTTCTCTTGTTTCTCCCCTTCTTCCTCATTTCTCCTTCTATTTATAGTCTCTGCAGGCCAGCCCAACCTGTCCTTGCTCCTCCTGCCTTGCTATCCGCCATCCATCTCTTTATTAGGACCGTTAGGTGTTTTAGACAGGCACAGTAACACAGCTTCGCAGAGTTAAACAAATGCAGCGTAAACAAAAGTCACACATGTGAAAATAATCTTCCCCAACAGCGTCCAGCTAGAGATTCTGTCATTTGCAACAACAAGGAAGAGCCTGTAGATCATCACAAAAAGTGACGTGATCCAGACAGAGCAAGACGCTTCCTCCTGAAGCAGAGCATCATAGTGGTTTCCAGGGGCCTGGGATGGACAAAGACAGATGTTTTCCCGAGGGTAAAATTTCATTACACAGGAAGGATAAGCCCTGGCCATCCGCAGCACTGCACTGCAATGACACTTAATAATACCACACGGTACCTTTCAAATTTGCTAACTTGGAGGAAGGTAAATGTGCTCGTCACAAAGGTCTAAGCAGATGACAAAAAAGATATGTTAATTGACTTGATTTAAGCTCTCCAGAATGAACACACATCTCAAAATGTTACATTCTACGCCTTATGTACAATTATTACTTGTTGATTAGAACTATAATAGGAACCAGTGAGATGACATAATCGGTAAATATTCCACATGGCGAAAAGAAGAAATCAACCATTGCAAGTTGTCCTCGAACCTCCATGTGTACGCCATAACATGCACACATGCACACGTGCACACACACACACACACACACACAGAGAAAATACATGCTAAATAAATTTTAAAATTTTAAATGTAAGGCAACACAAGTTGGCAGCAAGAGCTGGATGGGCTTTCTGCATACTTCCCTGTGGCACTGCCTATGCGACCATCTTCTCTCTTCCCTGCCAGCCTTGCCCTTCCTGTGCAGTACACGCTCAATGAGCTCCCTTCTTTCTCTCCTTCCCCTTGCCTCAGCTGCACCAGAGAGCAATGCATGCCACACACACTCTAAACCCCACACTCAGTCCTGAACTCGGGTGTGCCTCCTCCTTAGCATATTTATGATCAATCTGTTCCAGGTCATTTTTCTCTTTCAGAATAAATGTATTGTCTTCTGCTATCCTCCTGCTTGGTCTCTGTTTCCTTTGTTTTGGGGGCCGGGGAGGCTTCGTGGAAAAGCAGACTTTTTTCCTAGTTGCAGAGGTGTCCCCATTTCTTAGAAGAGAGCTGAACATCTAGAGTGGCTGAATTTACCTTTGGGTTTTCTGTCAGTTTCTGCTTTGTTTCTTCTCATTGAGATCAGCGTGAAGGATGCATATATCTCCATTCTTGTTTCCACAGCCACAAAGAAATATGACAGGGTCCAAAACAAAGGTAAGAGATTTATAGACCCTGTGAGATCCCAATTAATAGAAGCCAACCATCGCCGTCTTATGCTTCTGAGGCCTCTAAACGCAGCACTCTGTCCCATAAAGTAGAGTGGTTGACACTGGAAATAAAACATCTACACTGGCGCTCAGGAAATGCTTTATATGCATCCCAGAGCCATGCTCTGTGTTTAAAACCCAGCTTTTTAGTATAATTTTAGTGTCGGAACTTAACGTTTTTACTGCCTTTTCTCCAAATAATCAATATTGATTTTATGTGATCTGTTGTTGCCCTGACATCAAGATTTATTTCCCAGATTGGCTGTGCGTGAGACTGTAGTTTACAGAAGGCACATTTATTCTCTTCTTTTGGGAAGGCTCCTGGGATAATTATCTTGCCCCATTGGCAAATCATTCAGCTTATATTGTATTGAAAAATAATAATTGGCTTTGCCCCTCATCAGGTTTGAACAGCTTTATTAGCCTTATATTTGCTGGTGTGTTGTGGTAACATCTTAGCCAGCTTTAGAACTGTTAGGGGCCAGGAAACCTGAGTTCACGGCCGCAGGTCTTCCTTCTCAGCTACCTCAGAACTTCCTTGACTGAACGGTACAAAGCTCGTAGGTGGCCTACTTTGCAAACCCAGTTTCTATTGTGGATTTTGCCTGTTTTTGTAGATACAGGAGCTTGCCATAGGCCCAGATTGAAGGTATGTCAGGGCAGCCTGTACAATATGAACAGGGGAGTGGCTATGAAGAAACAGACCCAACAGAACTCATCTTTCCCACTCTTATACCGCTTCATCCACTCTTTTTCTCCTGCAGTTTCTCTCACCCACAGTCAACTGTGATCTGAAAATTTGTAACAGAAACTTCCCCAAAGAAACAATTCTTACATTTGAAATGGGACAGCATGAAGGGAATACCTGCCATCCTGCACCTCCTGCTCAGGAGGCAAGCCATCCTGCTTGCAGTGTATCCACACCGTGGATACTACTCATGCATTGGACAGAAGCTGCCCTGATCATCGGGTACTGTTGTACCAGTGCTGGTGTTCAACTGAAATTATTCACTTAAGAATGACTCCAAAGCACAAGAGTGGTGATGCTGGTGATCATCATGCATTGTTATAATAATCAGATTTGATTATTAGTTATGCCTGTTAGTCTCTTTTTCGCCTAGTTAATAAACTAAACTCTGTCAAGGCCTGCATGTTAGTGGGGGGGGG
>LOEQ01003508.1:221258-233528 GCA_001685075.1 Bramus lutescens
ACTGAGGACCCTGGACTTACACAGCTGGTGGATCCTGGGGCAGCTGGATTTGTATGTGCATGATGACTTTGCAACGGAGTCACAAGTAGTCCAATCAGAGGAAGCTGCAAGACATACGTGCAAAGAGCATAAATGAAGAAGCAGATGGAGTTGGGATTGAACCCTTTGCTAGCTGGATAACCTACCCTAAGCAAATTACTTAAGCTTCCTGAACCCCAAAGGACCATCTTAGGAGGAATAATAATGTGAGGTTGTTATAGTCTTTGGATCTGTGCATGAGTTAAGCAGTACCACGAATAGTCTTGATAAATGCAAAGTTACATATAAATATGCATTTATATGGTAAGAGCTATAAGCATAATATCCAAGAAATCCATCCACTCACTTATTCACACAACAAATACTTACTAAGCAAATGTTATGTCAGGCTTTGTGTGAGGTGCTGGAATTACAAAAGAGAACATTTTTCTTGTACTTTACACATAGTTGAAATCAATGCACACTGGTCTAGGGTCCAAGAGTGTCAGACAACAGCTGAAATGAAACAGTCTTCAAGGGAAATCCCATACCAAAGATGCCATCCTAGCAAATGGCACCTGGGCTGAAGTCTTGGAGAAGCAAGAAGGATAGCCAGTTGTGAAGGCTGATCAAAGAGCAATCCAGGCTAAGGGAATAGCATGGGCAGCAGCCTGGCCTGGCAGGAGTGTACAAAATACAAGCAGCTGACAAATGGCCATGTCCCCACCAAGAGAGAACACAGAGCACAAGGTCCAGGACAAAGCCAGGTGGCAGGTTGGGAAGTTGACCATGGTAAGATGGCAAGTGACCATGTTTGTGCTCAGTGATGTGTGAGCATCATTTGTGTTACCAGTTTTATGACTTCACTGCATTCAAAGAAGGCTGAATAATCCAAGCCAAGAGGGTAAGATGCAAATGAGGCCATATGTGACCAGGACAGCAGCAGGTGACTGTGGGGGGAGGACAAGCAGGGCTCAGACTGTGTGTGGGGGGGAGGTAATCTGAGTCGTGACTGGGCAGGCAGGTTGAATGTGGGTCTTTTGTGAACCTCCATAGGCAGACACGGGCTGCCATTCAGGTGTCATGGCATGCTGCAGTTGTGAACAGACGTATTGCATTTATCAGAAAGGGGGAAGAAAACAGAAACAAAAGTCAGTGAGGTATAGAGACTAAGACACTAGTCTGGGTAAATATGGACTGATTGTGGTATTTTCTAGAATTATGTCATCCCCAAAGGATTTCATACTGCTGGAACTCAGAGCCCTCCATCTGCCACGTGGGGGTTTTCCTGCTGTCCTTAGCTGGGTAGGAGGCTCTGAGAACCTGTGTTTCTGGAACTCTGGGCTCCCCAGTGCTGGTTCCAGTTCTGCAATGGTGTTCAATGGACACTTGGAGGAATCCTCGCAGCCCATGGACTCATTGCATCAGATGACCTGTCAGGAGAGGGAGCTCCTGACCCTGACACTAAACTAGCAGAACAGACCACATGTAACGTATGCTTGACACTGATATGATTTAACGTTAATAACGGCTTTTCAAATATTTATTACAATGGCTGTTTTAATAAATATTTCATGAACACTATTTTTTTTTCCAAAAAGCCCTCTGTTGCTAGCTTTGCTGCCTTAATTTGCCTTTTTTAATGCATTGATAAACTGCTCTCCTGACCGAGCACAAGAGGAGAAAGGGGATGTTCTGGAATATCTGCCCTCTGGAGCAGTCAGTCCAGGAGAGAATAGAGAGCCAGCATGAAAGAACTCCAAAGAAAGACAGTCTGGGGTTCTACCACTAACCTCCAGTCCTGAAAAATGAGGAGAATTGTCATTAGCAAAGAAAGACTCAAAGCCCCAGAATAAGCCCTTTGAGGGAAACCTTGGGGATTATACTTAGCAAGCAAGGCCCGGTTTGCTTGGAGGAGGAGAGCAGAGTCACGCTAGGGTCTTGCAGACTCACAAATAAAAGCTTCAGAGTAGAAGCTGGAAGGAAATGGCAAAACTCCATTCCCAGGCTCTTGTTGCCCACCGTGGACTCCTGGGATCTTCTGCAGCCTTGCTATGACTACAGCGTTCAAGGTTGATGTCTCTGTCTCTCTTTCAAGTGGAACTGTCTGCCCTGTTAATGAACCACTCTTTGGAGTGTTGTAGGTGGCTTGTTTTAATCTTTTCACTCTTTTATCTTTTGGGGGAATGCGCCACCCTGCGCCCAAATAAATATCACTTAGAGGCCTGTTATTTATGAAAGCCTAGCCTTAAACTTGGTTTGTTTCTTAGCTTTTCTTAACTTAAATTATCCCATCTACTTTTTGCCTCTGGGCTTTTTCTTTTTCTTCTATATATCTTACTTTCACTCTTACTCTGCCTGGGTGGGTGGCTGGGTGGTGTGGGAGGTCCTTCTGTCTATGTGTTGCTCTTATTGGTTAATGAATAAAGAAACTGCCTTGGCCTGTTGTTGGGGCAGAACTTAGGTAGGCAGGGAAAACTGGACTGAATGCTGGGAGAAGGAAGGNGTCTATGTGTTGCTCTTATTGGTTAATGAATAAAGAAACTGCCTTGGCCTGTTGTTGGGGCAGAACTTAGGTAGGCAGGGAAAACTGGACTGAATGCTGGGAGAAGGAAGGTGGAGAGAGACTCCGGAGAAAGACATGCTGAAACTTTGCTGGTAGGCCACAACCTCATGGTGATATATAGATTAATAGAAATGGGTTAAATTAAGATGTAAGAGTTAGCAAATAAGAAGCTAGAGTTAATGGGTCAACCCGTGTTTTAAATAGTATGGTTTTCTGTGTGATTTTGGAACTGAACAGCCAGAAACCAACAAGAGGCCCCTCCATCCAACAGCTGGGTGGTTGGGTGGTTGGGTGGTTGGATGGTTAGGTGGTTGGGTAGCTGGGTGGCTGAGTGATTGGGTGACTGGGTGGCTGAGTGACTGGCCTCTGGTGTCCTCCTCTCCTTGTTCTTGTTTCTTCTCTTCCTCATTTTTCGCCTTCTATTTATATTCTCTATGCCTGCCAGCCCCACCTATCCTTGCTCCTGCCTTGCTACTGGCCATTCAGCTCTTTATTAGATCATCAGGTGTTTTAGACAGGCCAAGTGTTGCAACTTCACAGAGTTAAATGCAAGATAAGCAAAAGTCACACACTTTAAAATAATATTCCCAACATTTGAGTATCTCTGAAATCTGGATACCTTATATGATATTGGCACACATTTCATGAGGTAGAGGGCGATGTATCTTGATTTCCCTAGAAGGCTGCTTTGAAAACAAGGCTGCATTCTGTCACTGATGGTATCTAAGAATGAGAAAGCCCTATGTCAACAGTCTTAGCAATGTCCACTGAGGTTTGGAATGACTTCTAGCCTTGAGGCCTGATAACTGTATCAGTACTAATAGCTTTTCCTTGCCTTTCCCTGTTGGCCATGCTCACTGCATTATTTCTGACTCCTACCCATGATTGTTCAGGTAACTGAGAGTTGGACAAGCTCTCTTTGGTTATACTTGACTATCTTGGCTGTCAGGACTTGAGTTCCTGGCCTTTTATACTATAGCAACCAAAGGCATAGCCACCTGTTTCTCGGGTCATATTTCTCCTTGGACCAGAAGTCTTGTCTCTCTGTCCAGGAGCAAATGTGTTCCTTTGAATGGCAGGAAACTCAATTAACCCCTTCCCAGAAGAACAGGGACTATTTTTGTGATGAAACTCGCCTCTTATAACCTTGTTCCTGGGGAGCATGGTCATAGTTGTTTGTCTGAGTCCCTGAAAGCACGTCTCATTCCAATGTTTCCGAATTCCCACTCTGATTCCAGCAGGTCAACACTTCACCATTGTGTCCTTAACCAACCTCAAATGTTATATGTAGTTGGGTTCAAAGCACTTGTATCCTAAAATTTCAGAGTTCAAAGAGATACTGTCCATACTGCATTCTGTCCCTGGAATTATGTAATCCTCAGCATCCATGAATGGACGTAGCAACCTTGCTTTCTCACTTCCAAGTTCAGCAGTGTTGCAGGACAATAACTCCTATGAGTGGGAAATTTCTAATCCTGGACAGAAGAGACAACATTCAAGAATATTATGGGTTGTTGCTAGACTTATGCTGGTAGAGTAAATCACTGGCTATAGATTCTCCTCCAATAGCCATGACATCAGTAGCAGTGGATAGTTAGGTAGGTGTTCAGTACCAGGAATTCTCACCCCTTTATTGGGCTCCTCTTAAGTCCAACTAGAGATCTGTTGGTTATCAAACAAGGCATGCAAACCACTGCAATGCCCTTCGTGTTATCATGCCATGCTGGTCATTGATATGGTTCATGACTCTCATATTTGCGTAGGACTATTGGTTGCCTCATTCCTTTCGAATCTTGCATGGTGCCTTTTGGAATCAGGAAAGTTAGTCCTCAGCAAAGGGCTTTCGGATCAGTTCCAGTTCAAGGGTCTCTGTGCCTTGTTTCTGAAGTGCATGGTGTCTTTAGCAGTAAGGACTAACATAATACCTAACAACAATCTGTAAATAGTTGGGTTTATACTCACAGGTAAATGTAGTCTTCACTCTCACATCAAGGGAACTTCTCATTGCAACAAATGGAGTCACTGCAGAAAACTACAACCAATCAAAATGCAGAGTTGTGGAGCCCAGGCTCAACAAACACATCTACAAAATACTTCTGAACCTAAGGCTCAGGGAACACTGCAGAAGAGGGTGTAGAAAAATTTTAAGAGCTAGGAGATCAAGGAGTTGACTATGAGATTGTGTATCGTAGTAATACCAGATGCTACGCCCACAGTCTTACCAATATGACTGCCCAAATGGGAGCTGAATGAAGACAACACCAATGAACAAGCCAAATTAGATATAGAGAAGCCCACAAGACTTCAGCCTTACACAAAGAACTATAAACAATTGAGGAAGGCCAGGAAAGGGAAAGATGGCCTTCCCCAGGGAAGAGCAAACCTATTTGTTGTCTAGTGCCAAATGGTCAGTTCTGAAAACATACGTACACTTAGCATTATATGGACTGAACAGTTTACAATTAGGAATATATATATATATATATATATGTGTGTGTGTGTGTACATATATGTGTGTGACAATATATAATAAAATTAAGAGGCCACTAATTTGAAGGAAATTGGAGAGAGGTATATGAGATGGTTTGGAGAGAGAAAAGGAAAAGGAGAAATGCTGTAATTAAATTTAATTTAAAAATTTTAAGTGGAAAAAAGAATGTCTTAGGCATCATCTATTCTTTATACAGATACACAGAGTAAAAACAATTACAGGAAAAATAAACACAATCAATGCACAATTGATTGACTTCTATGTCAGTAAGTCCAGAGTGCCTAGCCAAGCAGATATATTTTATGAGAGAGGAATAGAAGGTCTGTACCTGAGTCAAGCCTTACACTGACTACAGATAGCCACAAGACCTAAGAAATATGTTGAGGATGAAAGTAGTATTGCAGGAAAAGCTTATGCGCTCAGGCACCTAGCTACCCCCTCCTTCAGTGATTTATGTATGACTTAGTAGATGTGAGACATAAAATATAAATCATAAAATTTGAGGCAAAGCTGGAATGTTATTACCTATATCTCTTGTCATTCACCTTGATAAGATAATCTGTCTGGGTCGCTGTACCTCAGTGGTAGCGTTTCCTTAGCATGTGCAAGGACCGGGTTCTGGCCCCAGGACTGCACAAACAAAACTCTCTCCACCTTATCCTGTGAGAAATGAGGAGCCCTTGAAGTGATTCGAGAAGAATGTGGCTAGCTTTGGTGTTACACATCCCTCTCTCTCTGGAAACTCTAACAAGAACAGGTTTGAGCAGGACAGAGAGCCCAGTTGTCAACAAGACAGTATGTTGTATAAGGAGGATGCTGAGCCCTTGAGGAATAGTAACGATAGTGATGGGTCCAGTATTTCTGCAGTGTTTGTTATACACCAGACAGTCCTTGGATCCCTTAGAAGTATTAAGTATTTAATGTCGACAATATCTCTCTAAGAATGCACTGTGAAGATTCTTACATCAAAGAGGAGAGGAGAACTTGTGTCGCACTCCGTGCCAGGCCATGTAAAGCACTGATGCAGGGAGGAAGGATTCTGGAGAGATGGGGGAAACCCATGGAGATGATTGCCAAAGGGTATAATAAAGGATGAGAAGGTAGGTGGAGAAACTCAGTCATCCCCTCCACCTAGGGTTCAGCAACAACCAGAAGTTGGGAAAAGTGCTACCAAATGCATCAAGAGAAACAGTTTATGTCTAGTGGGAGAAACGTCACGGTTTTAACTTAAAGCCTAAGCCTGAGGCATCTATAGATCATAGATTTAGTAAGGACCATGACCCAAAACTAAAGGCCATTCTCAGGAGTGAAGATCTAGGAATCCTCCATGCTTGCCTGGAAGGAGCCACAGTCAGCAAAAACCTGTTTGAATGGTGGCATATCAATATTCTGCCCTTTGCCTATACGAGGGCAGTCAGGAAAGTAATTCTAATCTCTACCTTGATGGAAAATAACTAAAAATACAACCTAGTCTCCCAGGTTCCAGTCGTGTGTACCTTGCCTTCTCACCTTCCGTCATTAAAACAATGAAGAGAGTATGGGCAGCCTGCTCAGATGAGCCAGGAATAGTGTCTGGGTATCGGCTGATGCTTTCAGAACAACATGTTTTCAGAACCGATGAATAAGCTTTAAAAAAAATCCTGATGGAATAGCTAGTACAGACTGATTAAGACTGGGGTGATCCCTAAATCAAATGACTGAGTACCCATCTCTGCTTCCTGCTCTGCCTGTGTTGGCAAAGTGCAGAACCAAGGCTGTCTGAAAGACAGGACAGCTGAAGACAGGAATCTTGATTAAAGGTGGTGTGTGGCAGTCCCGCTGTGTCAACAACCGCTACTGATAAATTTAATATGCTTCTTGGTAAGTGGCAAAGTGTGATCGTAACATTTTATTCTAACCCAGGCAAAGAAGGAAAAGGCGGCCTAGGTCACAGAAGAAGTTGGGAGCAGAGGAGTTAGGGATTGCTGCCTGTCCAGGACTCCAGAAGGCTCTTCCCAGGTGACTGTCAAACTCCTGGCTAACTGTAGGAGTCGTGGGTAGAGACTATGAGGATGGTAGGGAAGGTGGCAAACCAGCAAAGTGACAACGTTCAAAGCTGGGCAGAGGAAGAGGAAATCAGCAGTCAAGCTGATGTCAGAGCTGCGGGTGAGACATTAAGAGGATATCGTGACCAGACCAAAGGACTGCCAATCAGATGGAATTTAAGGCAGTAGGAATGGAGCTCAGACCTTTGGAGACAAAGATTAGAAATATTCCTCGACACAGGTTTAGAAACGCACCTAGGAAACAGAGTTCAGTAGTAAAGTACATCGTGTTTATTTGTAGTTGTACATGTTAGAAATGGGTTTAGTGCATCTGCATTTACGTTACAATTTATTTCTCTAAGACCAAGGCTAGAATGGATGTAAATTTAATTTTAAGAAGGACATGTCAGTCCTAACTGGGAAAAAAAGGAACCTGGGCTCTGGATTTGCCTCCTCTCTCTATCATTGAGAGAGTTTTTAATTCAAGTTGAGGCCAAGGAAAATGTCTTAAAAATCCCCCATAGGAGGAGAGGGAGGTTATACTTTCTACAGTGGTGTAGACATTGGCAAGTTCTCCACGTTCCACCAAATAACAGTTTGCCCATGTTCGTGTAAGCCACTTTTATTGAACTTAATTGATCACAAAGAAAGAAAAAAAAAAGGAAAGGAAGATTTAAAAACTTAGAAAAGGGGTGAGTTAGTTGGGAATAGGGGATCTACAGGATGAGGATGGGCCAAGAGAAGACAAAGGACGTAAACGTGATCAAAACCATTCTATGCATGTTCAACCATTTCAAAATAATCAATTATAAAACTAAATCTTTAAAAAATAGTCTCTTACTTTCTGAATGAGAACAGACTCTCAGGATGTGTGGGTTCTAAGATTCCCCACCCTTTCTAGGCCTGGCAGAGTTTCTTGTTTGTAAGTCCATTTCTTCTATGTAAGTCCATCTACGTGAAACAAAAGGGGGATGGGATTTCAGAGCTGAAGTGAAGGACACAGATGTCTCTGTAGAATAGCTACTGCCTTGACAGAGCCTTGGGGTCTGATCCTGGTTAATATAGAATATCTCCTCCCACTGTATGACTTTGGAGTAAGACCAAGGGTAATACAAACCACCTCTTTTCCATCTATGACCTCAGGGTAGGATTAGGGTTAACATCTCAGTACTATTGAGCAGAGTCTGTCTAAAGAAGATGCCTATGCTCCGAGATTCTGCTAATACCCTAAGAACTGCCACCATAAATTTACAGTGTCCTTAAGCAACAGAAATAGACTCTTCATGGCCCTGGGACCCAGAAAGTCGAAAATCAATGTTTCAACAGGGCCAAGTGCCTCTGCAGATTCCAAGGGAAAAATTGTCTCTTGTCTTCTCCTTCTGGTGGCTGGGACTGCACTGCTCAGTGTCTGCTCTCTTCCTTTTCTTTCTGTGCTCATCTCAAAGCTTCCTCTACTTCTTGACAAAAAGTCATCTAAGATGACCTACTCTGACAACCCAGGACAAACTATTCCTTTCAAAAAATTAATCACATATTTTTCCATAAAAGGTGATATTCACTCTTTCTCCATATAAAGAGATACCCGTGGTTTCTGGGGATTATGAAGTGAGTATATATTTGGGAAGAAATATTTTAAGCCCAGCACAGGGACAGCAGGAGAGGAGAGCAGCTAGGCAGAGGAGAGGGTGAGAAAGGGGGAAAGACATAAATGAAATGAATCGGGGTTAACTAGCAGAGTGAACTGTTGGAGCTGAGAAATATCAGAAGATGCAGAGCAGCTCCTGAAAGACTAACAAGAGGCACCAAGAGCTGGACAGCACAGATCCTTACTGCTGTTTCATTCCTTGTTATTCCCATCTGATTGTTGACCTGGGATGGAAGCAGGGGCAGGGCATTAGTAACTGTCAAGACTCAGGCTTTGCTAATTGGAGTGTTGCCTGACTTGCATTTGTAACATGCCCCCATGCCATGGAAGAGACTTTCACAGGCCTGTCTATCACTAGAGCTAGCCTACTCTCAGCAGTAGAGCCATTGTCACCTTTGTCACTGAAGTGACATCTGTCATCACAGGGGCAATGAAACTGGGCCATGTAGATTGAGGTAGGGAGAAGGAAGTGCTCCTAGGAAGAGGAGGAAGAGGGTGAGCAGTTGAGAGGAGCCTGCAGACAGGCTGCAGAAATCTCCACAGGCTGCCTGCCCAAGGAGGCTGGTCAGCATGGTGAGAGAGGGCCATGCCCAACAAGAAGAGACCTACTAGTGCCTCCCTGAGCTGCCTTCAGGCTCCGCACAAGCTACACACTGCACAGCATGCCAGTGCCCCAGCAGTCACAGGTTGCTCTCACTGCCCTGCATCCTTCAGCACATCAACTCCACTTCTACAGACCTCAATTTCTGACCAATCAAATAGACTCTAAGAAAAAGCCCTCCCACTCCAAAAACGTTGCTCTGAAAAATCAATAGCGTTATCCATATAAGGACAAAGGTATAGCCTTTGTGCCTAGATGCCTCTGAGAGATGTCTCCTAGTGGGGATTGAAGCTTTAATGTAATTCATGCAGAGTTTGGGGCCGCATATATGCCACTGGGTCTATAAGATTAGAGAACTGCCTAGAGAATATAGCCTGTATGCTAATGAGGCTATACTTTCTAAGTTAGTGTAAGCAAGCTCCATGATGTTTGCACAAAGATGAAATAACCTAAGGACACATTTCTTGGAATGTGTCCCTACATTAGGCAATGTATGAATGTACCAAGGACTCCATAGTAAGCCTCTCAATCCATCCTGCCCTCTCAGCTGTGCAGGGAATGAGGCTCCTCAGCACCGAAAAGGGAGGCAGCAAACATTCCACAGCCTTGCGACTGCCCCTCCTACACTCTCTGTTCATTTTCCTGTTGCCAGTCTTTGCTTGCTCCTCTGCAATCCAGGTAGCCATACAGCGATTTGTTCCAGATGCTGAGCAATTTGCGTTGTCCCGCTCAGCATGAAAAATATTTCCCCAAAGCTTGCCGACCTCTAGAAGAGCGGGTGTTTTCAAGCCCGCCAGCCAATCCTCAGCACAGGGCTGGAAATAGGCAGGTCTTTCATCATCTTTGTTTGAACATGGAACGCACTGCAGCCAGCCGAGAGAGAATTCTTGCCGGTAAATCCACGGAAGCCATGCAGTCTCTCACCCGCTGTGGAAGGATGGATGCCTTGAAGGGCCATTGTTCATCACCTTCTTGGGAGATGTGTCTCCAGGAGACTGAGAAGAATCCACCAGCTGTATCTGAGTGAGAGTTTCAGATGAGGCAGGACAAGTGGGGGATAAAAGGCTATCTAAGAAGAAACTGAGTGTTCAAGCAGACAGGGGTGCTGTGTGACCTAGGTGTGGGGTGGAGACAGCTATTAAAACGTCCCCAGATTGGCTACATAGAAATCAGAGTTTTGTTTAGTTTTTTTCTTAACAAGGCTCCCAGGTGTTCCTTATGCAGGGTCACTTCCCAAGCACTGATCCACAGGACATATTAAAGATGATAATTCCCCTTTCTCCCTAAACCATCTCCTTCCATAAGCTCCGTTGTAGGCGCATGGGATGCATGCACTACTCAGCTGAGACTGGCCTTGTTTTTTTTATAGAAAAGTATTTGTGACAGTAAATCATTGTTGTGACAGAATCTTGGTTTTATGAGCTTCGTGCTTCATCTGCGAGTCTTCTAGCACCCCATAAAGGTAGAGCATCCTTTAACCCTTTTGTTTCTCATCCAGAAGACATTTCAAATAGTCTAAGGCGGCAGCAGCTCACGATGTTTACTGCAAGCCCATGTGTTCCTTTTCTTAATCACCAGTGATGTGAAACAGCCCAGAGGTGCACCGAAGCAGTGATGGTATGAAAATATCATTAATATGTCAAAATGACGCCTGCTTCTGCTGCTGCGTGGCAATGGCAATTTACAGACATGGCTGAGAGCCTACCAAAGAGGACTACGTGACGTGACACTTGTTAATGCGAGCAGTTAAAATCATCTTTGATCCACAATCAGTTCTATATGGAATATTTATTTTTCATCTTTTTCTGACCCAGCACCCAACTTAGTGTCTTGGTCCCATAATCACTGGGTGGCAGGATGCTATGACCTTGTATTGAATCCTGGATGTGCCTGGCATTGAGTTCAGCTCTCCCTNTTCTCTCTCTCTCCACCTGTGTCTACCTACTAACACCCACTGGTAGCGTGTATTCCTCACGTCTACCTCCATGAGGATAATTTCTCCCTCCCTCTTCCAAGGTCATACAACGAGCCAGTAACGGAGCAGCAGGTCATTTGGCTCAGATTTTTTTAGCATTTCAATTTGCTTCCCGTTCAAGCGGGTGGTGAGTGGATACTAGGGTTCCTTAGCAGTGTTTCTCTGAAGGCATCAGTCCAAAATACATCTGAGGTACAGAATTCTTTTTATTGGCCCCGAGGAGATAGCACTGGCTGCCAAGGTCACCTGTGCCAAGTTTCAGGGTCATTCCAGGCCAGGGTCTGTGCTTTCTGTCCTTTAAGGTGAGTTACACTGGGCGTAGGAGGTAGCCTGCAGATTAGGATTCTGTGCAAGTTTCTGCACAAATGCCCAATTCCTTCTGGAGGAATCAAGCTGTGGAAATTAAAAACAAAAGCAAAGATGAAAAATCATTTCTCGCTAAGTGTCAAGGTGGCAACCAAGCTGTGTACAGATCCCCTTCATCAGCTCGTCTCCCCCACACTTGAGAAATCTGGAATGCCCCATAGTGCGTGATTAAAAGTTCCTCTTCTGTGGTCCCTCCCCCCTTGCCTTCATCTTTTTTGGTCTGGGCTGACACCAGAGACAATTAGGGACTGTATAATCGTTGCTGCTGGGCTGAGCTTCCACAGTCATCTTCCTCAGAAGGGACTGATTACCATATTAAGCATTTTGCTCTTGACAAAAATCAGTGAGACTGTTTCCCTCTGTTTCCCCCAGAACACAGACTGCAGTGTCGCAAGGGAAAGGCGATGGGGGCAACCAGTGAGAGCTGAGAGTGAGCAAAGTCTCCATCTCACATAGTACTTAATCTCTTTGATGCTGAAATGTCCTTTCTCTTCTTGTATTTTATTTATTTCATTTTGATTTCTTCTCTTCTCGCTCTTTTTTTTTTCTTCAAAGCTGCCATTCAGACCTGCAGCCCTATCTGA
>LOEQ01003508.1:233639-252188 GCA_001685075.1 Bramus lutescens
CAATGGAACCCAAAGATTTCCCTCATGACTGGCAGGTGGCTTGAGAACACGTCTCACTCACCGTTTTTCAATAAACAACCTGGAAAAGCAAAACAACCATAGAAGAGAACGTCTCGACAATCTCTGCAGTGCTGTCTGGCTTGAGGGGAGTAAGTGAAAATTTGGATCAATTTTCTAAATAATTTAAGCCTCAAACTCTGTTTCCCTTAGAAATACTCAAGTAATTGAAGCCAAGGGGGTGTTGAGGGTGATCTACATCAATACATTCTTTATCTGTTACAACACTCTCCACCTACCTAAGCTCCGATGGTGGCCATAATAAGTGTAGGCTTATGAGGGCAGTAATTTATCAAGGGCTTGCTTGTGCCAGGCAGCGCTCAAGGGGCTCTGCATACATTACAACATCTAAATACAGACATGCTTCACTTAGTGACAGGGATGCATTCTGACAAAAGCATCATCAGGCAATTGCATCATGGTGGGAGCATCTCAGAATGTGCCTCCACAAACCCAGACAGCTTGGGTCAGTCACTCAACACAGGCCATTGATGCCATCAGATGTGGGGAACACCAGATATATTAATTACTGTCTATTGCTGTGATTAAACATCATGACCAAGATAACTTATAGAAGAAAAATACTACTTTGTGCCTATGGTTCCAAAGAGATAAGAGACCATCATCCTCAGGGTGGGAAGGCAGGCCAGCAGGCAGTTTGGCAACCAAGGCAGCCAAGAGCTCCTACCTCAAACCACAAGCAGAGGACAGAGAATGAACTGGGAATGTCATGTGGCTTTTGAATCAAAGCCTGCCCCAGTGACATATTTCCTCTAGCAAGACCACATCCTACCCAAACAGAGCCATCAGCTAGGGACTAAGTAGTCAAACAACTGAGCCTAAGAGGTTCATTCTGTTTAAACCATAGTTTTTGAAGCTCGCACTGGCTGTGCAGTATACATTTTACATTAAATATTATATACGTGTGTGTGTATGTGTGTGTGTGTGTGTGTGTGTGTGTGTGTGAGTGAAAGTGGTATACTCTAAAATAAAGATCAAGCATATTTCAGGAGTGTAGTCATTCACTATCATTGTCAAGTATGCTGTGCTGGGCCTAATCACATACGCTCTATGATTGCACAATTTACAGGAGAGTCAGTTTGTTAATTCCATATCAGCAAAAGCTCATGAGTGGAGCTAAGACATTCCATTATGATGCCTATGATGTCACTAGGTACCAGTAACTGGCTCCACTACTGTTATAAATGTAGCTGATCATCGACTAAGCTGTCATTGAGATGCACGTGACTCATCTGCCTGCTAAAATGTAGGCCTTCCCCTGCCCAAAGGATCAGAGCACATCTAAGAGTCCTAAACGCATATTAAGGGAACTGGAATTTTAAATCTTAAAGTACCTGAAAGAGAATCTAATCCGTAAGACAAAACAACATTTCCTAAGAACAGACACAAGCAAACAGTCTTGATGCTCAGCTCCAGCTCTCTCTTGCTCTGTAGGAGGTCTTCTCCACACCCCATTCTTTAGATCCACCCCCCTCCCCAGACTCCTCCTGGAACCCCTGCCACCAGGCTCTGGTCCTTTGTTCCTTTCTCTGTTGCCTCCCACCCACCTCTCTAGTCAGGGCTCTCTTCAAGCATTCCCTTGATTCTGCATCACAAAGACCTCGGCACTAGCTGTCAGGGACTGAATTCTCATTAGGGGGAAGGAGGAAGGTGGAAGGAAAGCTGTGCCTGCCTCAGACAAAGACAAAATTTTCCTAGGTGAGTTGGGGCCAGGTGTGATAGGGAATAGAAGGGCTGGGGTGCTGACATGGTCAAGAAATCCATGCCTGTCTCACAGGCTGCGTGACAAGTTGGAGAAGAAGATATCATTGTTTTTTTTTTTTTCCCAGGATAAAAAATCAGAAGTCTAGGGGAGTAGTCTGAGGACACAAACCTAACAAGTAATAGCAATTAGAGATGAAATTTGTATAACATCAAAGGGCACCATTTCCCGACATAATCATAGTCGTCCTTGGAAGTGATAAATATCTATATAAGACCCTAACAACAAAATCAATAAGATTCTTGAGGCCTTCCTCACCATCCTTCAGTAACACTGAAGGAGACTGTAGTTCCTTCCCATCCGGCTGGGATCCACAGTGCCTATTCTGTAGTAGATGGCTCATTCCTTTCTGATGGTGTATAGATATGGCTTGGATTTCCTTTATAAACACAACTCATTCATTCAACAAATATTAGTCAAGTGCCCACCATGTTGGAAACCATGAAGAGATGGGCAGGCAACTAGAAGTAAGATGCATTTCTTGCCCTGATAGGTAAGGGTCAGGGCTGAAAATGGACTTTGAAGCAATTAGAACTCTGCAAGGTTGTAAGAGAAAGAACACAGGAGACACGCAACAGGGCTTGAGATAACCAGAAAATGCTTCACCAACGTCATAGCATTTATTTCATGCTGTTTTAGATGTGTACTTACTACCATTTTGATAGGTTATCTTCATTTTTGAGATTATCTTGAGCTCAATTTTTATGCTTTTCAATTGTATTCTATATAATTCCTAAAGTTATTGTTAAATTGAACAGGTCGCAAAGTCATACCTTCCTTTGAAAAGTAACATGCAAAATCCTACTTCCTTGGCCCCTAGACAATCAGATTCTATGATTAAGTAATACCTTTGGAAAAACCTATTGGAATAGATTCATTAGACGGTAACAGCAGCTTCATATAAGCTAAACACTAAAAAAAACCATTTGTGAAATGTGTAGAGAATGGATCTAACCCTGGGCGGAGGGAAGTCGCTTCCCAAAGAATCATCATATAAGCCAGTATCTGAGGGTGTATGGAGAAAGAAGATCATGGCATGCAGAAGGGGCAAGATGGAAAGATAGGGGGAAGTAAAGGGAGGGGGAAGACACTTGAGAGGCATAGNAAAAAAACCATTTGTGAAATGTGTAGAGAATGGATCTAACCCTGGGCGGAGGGAAGTCGCTTCCCAAAGAATCATCATATAAGCCAGTATCTGAGGGTGTATGGAGAAAGAAGATCATGGCATGCAGAAGGGGCAAGATGGAAAGATAGGGGGAAGTAAAGGGAGGGGGAAGACACTTGAGAGGCATAGNGGGGGGGGGACTTAAGACCTGGTGGGCTATCCAGGTCTTTATCTCATGAGCATGGTGAAACCCTTTGCATCATCCTGGATAAGACAGACCTTCATTACTTAAAGCCCGCTTGACTTCTCCTTGGGAAGCAGATTGCAGGCAGTGGAAGTAGCATGCAAGAGCCTACTGCATGAGACAGAGGAACTTGTCAGGGTGGAAGAAGCAGTGGGCTTGGAATTTTTAAAAGATTTATTTTTAATTTTATGAGGATGAATGTTTGCCTGCATGTATTCTGGGTGTTCCTGGTACTCAAAAAGACCAGGAAGGGGTGTCAGATCCTCTGGAACTATAGTTGTAGATGGTTGTGAGCTTCCACGTGGGTTCTGGGAACAAAACCAGGGTACTCTGGATGAGCAGCAAGTGATCTTAACTGAGCTGTCTCTCCAGCTCCTGGGACAATTTCTTAAAGTGAAGAAGACAGCTACAAAATGAAAGCAGAGATTCCATGTTTTTACCCTGGTTTTAGTTATATTGTGAACCCAAGAAAGGAATCAATGCTTTTTTAAAAAATCAGTTTCTAAGTGTTTGTTGTAGAGAAAGAAAGAGGTGGGAACTAGAACCGGTTTTATAAAGCAGAATGGGAATAATAAAGGTTAGTGTATACACATGGAGAAAACAGACAAAGAGCCAGTCCCATCATCTGGATGCTCCTTCTGCCTCCAACCCAGGGACATATTGGTGCCAGAGTTCTCCTTTCAAAATAAGCTACAAACCTATTTTTTCTCCTTTCAAGGAGCTGTCTCCAATTGCTGCATTTCCCCAATATGAACCTATACAACTGTTAACATGCTCTTAAGAAAAGAAAGGAAGGGAGGGAGAGAAGGGGGAATAAAGGAAGGAAGACAGTGGGAAGGAAAAGACATGAAACTATTTAAATATTCAGAAATATTGATTCCAGAAGGTGTAGAAATCATTGCTGATACTGTTCCTATTTTGTAATTATATCATAACTTGCTGGATTTTTAAATGATGCACAAGTTAATCTTCTTAATATTTTTCCTCTTAATACAAATAATTCTACTGAATCCCTCTGAAGTCTCATGACAAATGGAGTGTCCAGAGTTCACAAAGTACTTGGAATGTGGAGCAGAACTCACCAAAACTGAAAAGGGTTGCCAATCACAGCATGTCTTCTGCATGTTTCCTTTTTGGTAGCAAGCCACCTGCTCTCTCTCGCTTTTTCTCCTGTTGGCTCCATCCCGCTCATGGCTTTGTTCCTAGAACCTTCACTCTATAGTGTGTCAAATGCTTCTGAGAGCTTGGAGCAATGGGCTTCTATCTCCCAGTGCCAAGCCCAACCATGCCAACTGTACAGGAATCCAGGGCAATGGGGTGACACCACCTGCCCTAAGAACCTCTCTCCCTTCCGGCCTCTGCTGGCCTCCCCCAAGCTATGACAATCTCTCTCTGAGAATGACCCAGTCACCTTGAAGCAGCAATACACCCCTCAGTGGGTTCTGCAACAATATGACTATAAAGAACCTGCCAGCATAGAAGATAATTATCTTAATAAGAAAATTTCATTGAAAAACATAGATTCTGCAAACTACCCCTTGATCTCCAGACTTGAACCAAGCATACAGCTCCATCTCAAAATATGATCTTGGAATGAAATTAATATTGATTAGGAGGGGTTTTTAAAAAGTGCTGTATGGAAGATAATAAAAATTATTTCAGATTAGGAGGTGGGGAAATAAGATGAGAATAAAAATGAAGTATTAGCAAACCACTATAAAATGACAATAAAATCCAGTGTTGTTAAATCGCCAAGTTAATTACTCGAAGATTCTAAGAGAATATATTATGTTATTACTAAATCATGCTACCTGGTTTTTTTAAATGGATATAGTTTTGAGAGAGGTGTGTGAGAGCAAGAGGCCAAGTGCTAAAACTACAGATTGAACTACATTAAAAATTCTCATATTCTCATTTTTCTATCCACCATGATCCCACCATGAACAAGTGTAATGTGGGCCCATGAATCGCTGTTCTCAAGGAGAGCCGACAGTCAGTCAGAGGACAGTGGAGCGGGGCTCATTGTTAAACCAAACATGGCTGTGAAAAGGATCACAAAGAAGAGAATGTTGAGCTCTACTAGAGGGACCAAGAAATCACCATCCACCCAGCTACCACGGCCACCCACACTACGGTAGAAGTGGGCGACTCCTGTATGTATTTTGGGTTTGTTCTTCGGAGGGAAATGCAGAACTGGGACCTGCTTCTTTCTGGAGGTAGACTCAACAGAGTGAAGGATACAATCCCAGACACAGCAGATGCACAGGCGGAGCTCCAAAACAGAAAACAGCAGGGAGTGGGTTCTGAGCTGATATTTAGAGCAAGGGACAAGTTCAAGAACAAAAAGGGAGAAATTAGTGCCCATGTGGTGCTGGCTGTACATAGAGGGAACCCTATGAGGCCATGAGATTCCTTAGCTATGTGTTACTCTTTCTATGTCGGTAAAGTGCTCTGTAACAGAGCAGTCAGGAACAAGGACTGTGGTGGTGAGCTGCTTCCCTTTCTAGCCTGACTCCATCACTAATTAGCTGAACAATCTTGGAACAGTTATTTACTCTTCCTCTGCCTCCCTTCATTACCTTTAAAATGGGAATAACCACGAGACTTACCTCATGGGGCTATTGTAAACATTGAACAAAATATTGCATGTAATGGACTCAAGATAATTTCCAACATGCAGTAAACACTCAATAATTATTGACTGCAAAGTATTTGTCATTAATATAACTAAGTTTTAATAAAGCCTTGAGTTACTGAGTATTTGCACAATCTTGAAACTGTGAATGAAGATATTGGACTTTGCCTCGGGGGTATATTGAATGAGAATAAAAGGAAGCATCATTAAGAAAATAAAACAAGCCAGGCAGTGGTGGCACATACCTTTAACCCATCACTTAGGAAGCAGAGGCAGGAGGATCTCTGTGAGTTCAAAGCCAGCCTGGTCTACAAGAGCTAGTTCCAAGACAGGCTCCAAAGCTACAGAGAAACCCTCGAAAAACAAAACAAAAAGGCAAAGAAAAAGGAAAACCACAAAACCAATTTGGCTATGTCTTAGGGTTCAGAGACTTAAAAACAAAGGCTGCAGGGATGCTCAGAGCCCTGAGGTCCAGAAGCCATGCTAGTCAGCTTTCTAACACTGTGTTAAATGCCAGAGGCAGTCATCTTTTAAAGGGATAAGGTTGATTTGGGCTCACAAATGTGGAGACTCCAGCCCACACTCAACTGTCCACAGCAATACTGTTAAAGATCACACAGCAATAATGTACAGAGTATGTGACCTAACAGAAAAGTTCATCTTATGGCCAAGAAACAAGAGAGGAAGAGGAAGAATGGGAAGGGAAAGATGAAAGGGAATGAGGTAGGGTCCCCAAGTCTCTTACAAAAGCAAATTCTTAATGATCCAAGTACCTTCTCAGGCTCTACTTCTCAAAGATACAAAGAACTCCCCCTGAATACCAAGCCTCTAACTCCTGCACCTTTGAGCAGTCACACGCAAAGCAAACTATCACAGGAGTCCTTCCCTACCACAAAACTGGTCTTTCTAAGACAATGTTGAAGGGGCTGGCTTTTACTTTCCTTAGGGAATTTCAATCTAATGCTCAAAAGAAATATGGAAGCCATGCCCTCCTCCTGCATAAAATCCTGCAATACCTTTGACTGGGATAAAGTTCACACTCCTACTCTTTCAAGCTGATTCCCAGGGTAGCTCCTGGATATTCCAGCCACGACCATGGCTTTCAGGTCATTTATTAGCCCATATCCCTTCAAGTCCCCATAATAAGATAAAGATAGATTCCTAAAAAACAGACACAGGCCTCCATGCACACAGACGTGGGGAGATTCCTCCAGTGTCACACATTGAATATGTGAGAGAGTGGTAGAAAAGAAAGCCTCAGAGAAAGAAATATACGCAGCCATGATTCTTAAAGGAGCCTAACCTTTACCAGCTGAGCCATCTCTCCAGTCCACAACCTTGACTCTCACCTGTCAGACGGTAGTTAAAACAATGCCATGGGGCGCTGTGAGAGGCTCCAGGATAAAAGGCAGAGGGCCTTTTCCCTCAGGTGCATTTCATTCCCTAGATTGTTCTTGGACATGATTTCAAGCCTCCTGTGACAAACATTGATATTCAATTTACAAGACATATTTGTTCTTGTTGGATGTCAGATCACAGCCACAGAATGAACCTAATCTTGTCACTGTACCTTGAATCTGGATATGGTCTTTTGCCTTGCTTTCATCCTTTCCTGAGTAAAATTTATAGTATGTGCCAGGCGATTGTGTTTAAACTGGTCTGTCCTAAGAAAGCTCTGGGAAAGGGTTACTCTCTTAGTATTTCATATGTGTTTACTGATGTTGATTTACATGTTTTTCTAAGCATGTTTTCTGTACTCAACCAATCTTCCTCAGCTCATTGCTTTCTTTGCTTCTTTCCTTCATGTATAAAGTACACTGACACTGAAGCAGGCTTGTTTACAGCATCAGACTATGGTCCACCCCATTCTATCAAGCCATCAGATCCCAGGTCTAGCAGACAAGATATGCACAGATCGGCTGAAATTCGACACTCATCCACAAAATGTCCAAGTCAACATGGCCAGTCTTGCCATATAGAGACCCTGGGTGAAGATTCTATAACTCTGTACTAGTCTATAATTTTATAGGTGAGCTGCAAAAAAAAAAAAGGAAAATCTAGCCAGGTCAGCGATTTGACAGTAGAAAACACTTTTTCAAACAAATAATGCTGCTACATTGAGGACTGTGGGGGTTCAGCTAATGGTAGCGGTCTGGTACCATCCATCTCATGGTAGCCGTTGAGCTGACTCAAGACAACTGAGTTGACGTCTTGCTAAACCCTTCATTTGAGGAGCGGATGAATCCTCGGGGCCCTGGCCATGCAAACATTACAGGGATATTAGAAAAGGGCAGGTTTCCACGCAGCTACATTTGTTCCCCTTTGTTGCTGGCCACATGTAAGTTGACATCTCCTAAATCCTCAATCCACCCCTCCAGAGTATTACAGATAGCCATCCTTGTTTCTCTCACAGTATTCCTTCTAGCACACCTAAAACCAGGTGGCTTTCTTTCTCCCCGACCTCCTCCCCTCCTTGCTTTTCCAAGCATGCTTTATTGTTTCACCGTCTTCCTTGATGTTGCCACCCAGCCAAACCTGAAACTGGCCCAATCCTCTTTACCACCTCACTCCCACAAATAGGCTCATGGATTCGAATCGTCTAGTCAGGCCAGGTGTGTGCCTCTTAAAGAATCCTTATTCTCTGCAAGCCTGCAGCCAGGTCCTAGCACAGGTATTTCCCACGTCTCGTCCACATCATTTCACGACCTCTCATGAGGTCTCCCATTCTCACCCACTCCACTGTTGCTGACTGCCTGGATTCCAAAGCAGAGTGTGCCCTTCTGTTCTTGCTTTTAAAGCTCATTAAAGGTCTTCCTTGTCAAAGTTCTTTAAACTGTCCAACAAGGCTGTTCCATGGACCGATTTCTTATGATCCCTCTTCTGTTCCCGTGTCACACTCAACTACCTTCAAAGTGCTTAAAGCAATGAACTCCTTTTTACTCTTGGGCTTTTGAACTGACATTCTCTGTCCAGGATATTTTAGGTTAAGTTGCCATTGCCATCCATTCCTTACTCACTAGCTGTAACTCACCTTTTATATTCCAGTCCAGAAACGCAATGAACCTGTCTGCGCCAAAAGAAACTGAGAAAAAGCTGAAAAATCACTCATCTTTAATAAAACTGAATTGGCAAAGTGTTTCTGTTTGTTTTTCTGGTTGGCTGATTGATTGGTTTTGTTTTGGGTTTGCTTTTATTTTTAAGACAAGTTCTCCTATCTTGAGTCTCCTGATCAGCCTCCTGAGTGCTGGGATTACTGGCATGTGCCATCACACCAGACTTCTTTGTCATTGCTTACAGTGACCATAGCAGTTGCTAGGATTTGACTCTGTTCCGAAAAGTTCCTTTGATGTCCCCAAAACCATACATTAGTAGTCTTTGAAACTGGGGCCTTTTTACAAATCTAGTGCTGTCCATGGGGGTTGCTTTGTTAAAAGGAGGGCAAGTCTTAACACCCTTGATGGCTCTTTCAGTCCACATGACACTACAGCACGAGAGAAGGACTTTATCAGATGTCAAGGCTAACCTTTTAGTGATCTAGCCTCCATAGCTACAAGAAATAAATCTCATTATGAGTTGACTTGGTTTGGGTATTAGATTCTAACAATACAAAAAAGAATAAGACAAGGCTTTCCCTCATGTTTTTCAGGTCTTGCCATACTTAGGAAATGCCCCTCTTCTAATCAAGAGACTGTGCTCACATATTTGAGAAAGTTCCCATCTCCCTACCTAACCCAACCAGATCCTCTGTTCTGTTTTGATTGAAAGTTGTCTTTACTTCACTTTATTCCTTTGATCATACCTGTCCTAGCTCCATCACCCCCAGGCTAGTCCCAAAGAGAGAGCTAACCACCTTAAAGAATACCAAGAAAAGGTCACCTTGGCCCACAGTAAGAGAACTGGTTTCTGTACCAGAATCACCACCTCCATTTCTCCATCACATGGACAAAATTTCTAGAAATGTGAAGCCTCCCAAGTTCTGAAGAACAAAGCACTGCACTTGATTCAAGTCAGAAATTATCAGTTGTGCCAGGTGGCGGGTGGTGGTGGCGCATGTCTTTAATCCCAGCACTTGGGAGGCAGAGGCAGGCGGATCTCCGTGTCTAAGGCCAGCCTGGTTTACAAGAACTACTTCCAGGACAGGCTGCAAAGCTGAAAAGAAACCTGTCTTGAAAACAAAATACCAGTTGCTAGTAAAATCAGAGTGAAATTTGATTCTGTACATAATGGCTCTTTCAGGTGTCTTTTAACCCAAATTAAGGCCAGTTCTATTCCCAGCATGGAGAATGCTTGGAAACTCTGCTGATCTCTACTACAAACTTCTTAACTCACATATTTGGGAGTCTTCTCCTTCTGTCAGTGTACATGGGACACAATTGACATTCCTCTGCTGGCTTCCCAGTCTGCCTGAGAGATGATCTGCCCACTGGAGGATGAAATGCACCCTGTCTCAGGAGAGATGAATCAGATGACACGCCCACAGGTTGCTGGGATTTTGTTTCTCTGCCATCCATCCTCAAGGCTTTACTTACAGAATTATTTACTGTTGTTTATTTTTCTCCAGTGCCCGTAGTCCTCTAAGCTGATGGGAAGGCTCTCCCACGACCTCACAGTCCTGCATGATTTAATTCCTGCCCTTCTGCTTGACCTTCTCTATCTTAGGGAGGAGGCAAAGCACACCTCAACGTGTGTATGACAGTCCTACCAGCTTGCTCAGAAATATATTAAAGTGTAGCTTGCTGTAGCACTCAGCCAATAATGACCCATGCCTTAAAATGTGTCCTTTGTGAAATGTGCCTCGGCAGAAAAGTTCCTTTACCAGTGATATTTAAACTAGCGCAGGCCTTTATTATTTGCAGTCGGGATAGGTAACATGTGAAAGGGATCCAGGCGACATCAGAGCCGCAGTAAGGACAGCCATCAGCTCCTTGCAGAAAGGAAACCGTTGTATTGCCATAGCTCCGTGCTGCAGTTGAAAGTGAACTGTGAACAGCTCTCACAGCCCGTTGTAAATTCTGTCACTCTTAAACCCTTTTGTCACTTTTCCCAGGTTCCAGGGAGGAAATCCTTCAGTGTCCTGAACGCTGGGAGCCTGTCTCCAGGGCTTCCCTATGGATGGGAATGAAGACTGCTTCATACAGCAAGGACAGGACCAGGTGTGTCCTTCTCTTCTGTTCCTGGGGCTTAATGCTGTTCGAGTGGATCCCAGGAGGAGATGGCATTTGGTTGCCAGCATCTTCCAGAGAGATGCCTCTGTTTGGGGTAAATCCTGTGACTCCTTGTACCCCAGATTGGCTGAAGCCCCACCTCCAGGCTTGAAGTTTCCTGAGAAGCCTATTGATTCTCTTCCTTCCATCCTGTGTGAGGCGAGCAAGGCATTAACGTGGGTTCTCTGTTAGGATGAACCTCCCTATCCTCCTCACGTAACTAGATACATATCTGATCAGAGATCCAACCCAGCTATATAACCACACCCTGCCTGGCCTTGATTTTTAACCTTGTCCCACGTGTTTGGTTAAACCCACATTCAAGTCAGAAGAGGATTTTTTTTTTTTTTTACCCTTCCCTGACAGAGGCCCAGGCTTGTAACTTCCCTGTGACCTTCCTAGGCAGGCTGAGTAGCTGGTTTGGATGAAGCATATGTTTGGCATAGGACAGTTATGGGAACTAGTGCTATAAAAGCAGATTGGGGTCAGTCTGCGAGGGCTCAGAGTGGGGAAGTGGGCAGCATCCCTCCTCCGCTGCCACACGCCACCCTCTCAGCGCAGCACTAGGTNTTTTTACCCTTCCCTGACAGAGGCCCAGGCTTGTAACTTCCCTGTGACCTTCCTAGGCAGGCTGAGTAGCTGGTTTGGATGAAGCATATGTTTGGCATAGGACAGTTATGGGAACTAGTGCTATAAAAGCAGATTGGGGTCAGTCTGCGAGGGCTCAGAGTGGGGAAGTGGGCAGCATCCCTCCTCCGCTGCCACACGCCACCCTCTCAGCGCAGCACTAGGTGTCATTTACTGGATAGGGAGCGACTCCATTAAACTTGAAAGCGTCACTTGAGAGAGGATTATTTTCTTACCAAGGTGACTGGAGGTATTTCAGTTCTAAGACTTTATGATCACATTGTCTCACAGGCAGCTTGACAACGTCTTATGCCTCTGACACTGGAGGGATTTATTCACTTGAAGCGCGGCACTAAATCCTTGGCGGGCACTGTATGTAAAATCTGGCTTTATAAATAAACACTATTTTGCCCTTCTCTCTCCTTTTCTTCTAAGGACCTGCAAGTCCCCACCTTCTCATCATGAAATAAGCCTCGGATTCCCAACCCTGAGAGAAGGTAGATGTGATCCTGGCTTGTTTGAGAAGCTTCCTCCTCGGTGGGATTGCAATGATTGTATCTACCTTTCTCTCTCAAGGCTTGAGGAAGTGGATAATAGAGTAGAATTATTCTACTTGGAGATCTCAAGAAAAGAATGAGACTCTTTTGTCCTAAACACCACTGCTATGTGGTACCTCATATACTCTTCTGCAAAATGTCTTTCTCCTTTCCAGTCCAGAGCCAGTCTCTATAGTAATGAGGAGCTCACTGGGCTTAAGTGGGGGAAAAATAAACTGGTTCATTTCATCACGTGGTTATTGTCCCAGCTGGCATTAATTATGACCTTAACACAGTCTAGAATCAGCTGGGGGAAATAAGAGTCTCCGCTGCGTGACTGTCATGCTCAGGCCGATCTTTTGGTATGCCTGTGAATGATGGGCTTGATTATTAATTCACTTAGGAGGGTTTGGCCCACCATGGGTAGAACCAGCCCTAGGCTTATTGTCTTGGATTATATAAGAAAGCTAGCTAAGTGTGAGCCTGAGAGTGAGCCATGAGTGTGAGCCAGCTTGCTAGCAACATCCTCCATAGTCCCTGATGTTCTTCTGTGGCTAAGAGCTCCCTGATTAGTGATAATGCTGTGTAGAACAAGTAGGTATGCCATCAGGTTCCTTCCTTGGGTTCCTGCCCTACCTTCCCTCAATGGTAGACTGGGACCTGGAGGATGAAACAAACTCTTTCTTCTGCAAGCTGCTTTTGGTCAGTGTGTTTTGTCACAGCCACAGAGAGGAAACTTGAAAGGTCATCCAGCTCAGCTTGAATCCACCTGCTGGCAGGGAACTCACTGCTCCCCAGGGAAAACATTACCAAAGAGACAGCTCTTTCTCATAGGAAGCTGGAGACACTGCTTCCTGTGTGTGCTGCTTTAGGGACACTGCCAGGGACCTCTAGAAGACTTCTAAGCAACTGTAATTCTTTCTCCACATGACAGCCCTCAAACTTGTGAAAGCAGCTATCACAGCTGCTTTTCTGGATTTTCTTCGCCCACATGAACTGGAGCCAGACCTTGGCAACGGAAAGTCATTGTTGATAGTGGCTAGTAATGTCTGTCTTTCCTGGGGAAGACAGACATGGAGTAATTTGTCACTCACTTATCACCCTATTTTTTAAGTTAGAATGCCATTTTTAAACTCTGAATCTACCTCATTTAACTCTTTATTGCTCATAAAACAGATATATTTGGTTGTATTCCGCAACCTATGTCCACAAAATGACAATAGTTCTCTCCTCTTTGTCCCCATGGCACCCGACTTAAATTACTGCATTGTTTTCTTTCAGATCATTTACAGCCAGACCTGCCCTTAAAACCTTAAATCTCAAACACAGCCTGCACTTAAGTCATGTGGTATCCTCCAATACCTAGCAGAATGCATAGAACTTGCTAGCAAAAATAAATAAATAAAATAAAAATCAATGTTTGCTGCTGAATGAATGCTGTATATACATCATAATAAAAAGGGCTGTCAAGGTTTCTTCAATGCCTTAAACTATTGGGAATCTGTTACTTTACAAAGTTGGTTTATTATTTCTTCTGTCAGCTGCAGCTTCCAAATATATGGAGCACATGTCCAAATGCAGAAGCAGCTTTGTATATATATTCCCCATAAAGAAGATGTATGCCAGTACTCTGCTGTATTTATCTGGTGCCTAGCATCAGTGGTGACACATAAAACTATACAGTTAAAGGACATTAAAGTGGAACTTAGATGAAAACAGATGAAAACGATAGAGACCATTCAAAGGGTTGCTGAAAAGAAAAATGTCCTTAGGCCTATTCTTGAAAGTATTTGCATAAATAATCCCAAGTGAATAAGTTAGATGTTTTTTCTCCTCTTAAAACTCTGGTATATATGTGTGTGTTAGGAATGATGATTTTAATTTAAAGTTATCTTTCGTAATGTCTACACTTCTTTCGTACCTCTTCACAGTTTCCGGAGACTGTCAGGTTATGATCCTGTATGTCTCCTCCGGCTTGTGAGGAATTTAGCAGAAAGGGGACAGCCATGGAAAGGACACATAGGGCCCTAGGCAGCACAAAGAAGTCCAGGAAGCATCATAAGTCTGGGAAGTGAGAAGAGTTGATGGAGTTTATTCACACTGATTTAAGAGAAAATGTGAGCAAGCCTAACCCTTTAATACAATTCCCAGAAGCCTCTGGTGGAAGAATCTATAACATGACCCCTAGTAGTTTATGCATTATGCAGTAATATTAATTCACTCCAACCACGGAGATAAGAGACTTCGTAGGGAGGTGAGGAGACAAATTACAGCACTATATCTTTAGCACAGCGGGACTGAGATATGGCAGAACCATCTCCACACTTGCCTCTCTTGTCATTTGGAACTAGAGGCAGCATCTGAGCTGCAGGTCAGCTGGAAGGAAAGATGAGACTCTGAGTGAAAGGGCATGGAGGAAGAAAGCTCTTTGGGGCAAAGGAGGTACCGAGACACAAGAGAAAAGTTACAGGCCTCACTATGTTAGCCCAAGCAAGCACACAACCAGAGAGGGGAACCTTTGGTTTCCTGAAGTACTTTGTCTCCAAAGAAGCAAGCACAGAAATTTCTGTCAGTACCTCAAGATTGAGACTGGGCTATGGACTCGGATATCTCAAGTACTACAACCATGTCACTGTCCAGTTTTGTGATGACCACACAGTGATGTCCATAACCAAGTTTTCTTTCACTTATAGGCAGACAATAATGTTATAAGCTCATAAGTTCATGATGCACTTTAAAACTTTAAAGCAATCCCAAGGAGCACTAGACGTAGTTCCTGAGATGAGCTAAACATTCAAGACATGCTTTAAAAATGCCTAAGAAGCAAAGCAAGTGTGACGGATGAGCTTGGAAAAATAGATTGTGATAGTTATTCATGAACACCAAATAGGTAGACATAGAATTGGGTGGTAGGAGATTGTGACGTGGATTTCCAGGTCTGCCTGTGATGGTCTTGCAAGAGGTGATTATGTAAAGTTTAATCCACTTAAATAAATTCACATTTTGAATAGACTTTTACGCTGTACTGGAGAGAGGGTCTGTTCAGAGGAAGTAGGTCCTTGGAGGATGTGTATATGGGTTTCTATCTGCTGAGTGCCTGTGTGGTGGTTTCAATGGAAATGCTCCTACAGGCCCATAGGGAGTGGCACTATTTAGAGATGTAGCCTTGTTGGAGAAAGTATGTCACTGGGGGTGGGTTTTGAGGTTTCAGATGCTCAGGCCAAGCCCAGTGGCATGCTCTTTTGCTGCTGCCTGCCTATCCAGATCTAGAATTCTCAGCTACCTCCCCAGCACCATGCCTGCCTACATCCTGCCATGCTTCTCACCATAATGACGATGGATGAAACCTCTGAACTGTAAGCTAGCCCCAGTTGAATGTTTTCTTTTCCAAGAGTTGCTGTGGGTCATGGTGTCTCTTCACAGCAGTAAACGCCCTAAGTAAGATGCTCCACCCTGTTTGACACGGCCGCCATCCTATGAGCACTTATCCTCTGCTGTGCACCTCCTGCCATGGTGGACTGAAGCAAAAGCAAGGTTTCCATGAAAGGGGATAGTACTGCATTAGTTTCCAGTAGCCGCCAGGACAAACCAGCAAAAAGAAGGTGGCTTTGCTGAAAAATAGTTCTTCCTTTATAGCCCTGGAGGTTACAAGTCCACTATACCTCTGAACTCTAATGATGCCTCCTCTGAAGGCTTCGGGAAAAGAGACTGCTCACCTCTTCCAGCTGGCGGCAGCTTCCGTTGCTTTTATGCTAAGGCTAACCTTTGGGGTCTTCCTCCATCCTCATGGAACCTTCTTCCCCTGTGACTGTCTCCCCTCCATCTTGGACTCTGGTAAGGACAGTTGCCACTGGATTTAATGCCCACCTAGCAATCTGAATGTGCTCATCTCAGGATCCTTGCATTAATTATACTTACAAAGGCATGAAAACAAATTTCCTTAATTACACCCCCTTTTCAAGAAAGATCGAGGGGGTTCACATTCACAAATTTGAGGGACTAGGGCATGTGTGTGCTTCTTTAGAATCTACCAGAAACCAACTACCAGTAGTGATTAAGCAATAACTGCTAAATTTAAATCAAACAGCAAAATCTAGTTAGCAAGATGATATTTAAAGTCATCTTCTTGATACTATTAATTAGAATGCTTCAATCAATCACTGTGAGAAAAATTTTATCATAATAAATACATATTTTGCAGAGATAATAATGACTTAATATATAATTATGCATGGCTTTTCTCATCTGTAGCTAGGGGTGTCAGTGTCTGTGTGATACGTAATTGGTAAATTAAAACTTCATACCGAAGGGAACTACTTTTTAAAGTGCCCAATAAAAATGTGTTTTCTTCTTAGAATTCCTTACAAATAATTCTATCTGTCCAACAGAGCCAAAATAAATGTGTTATGAAGAATTGAAATTCACTGGCAATTGTAGTTAAAGCACATGGTATAAGATCTTTCACTAATGGTCTGACCTCCAGCCAGATGCCTGACTACATGACCCAAAGTTCCCTCAGCTTTAAAGCGAACAAAACTCTTTTCACCCTATTAAGCTTTGCTTTGCCTTAAAGACTCTGACCCTCATTTCCGCATTCTGTTCCAGCCCCGAGGCTGCAGGTGTACTTACCATAAAACCTGTTCTAGTTTTGCTTTGGTTGCTATGATAAAACAATATGACCAAAGGCAACTTGAGAAGAAAAGAGGTTCATTTCCTCTTATAGGTTATCGTGCATCACTGAGAGATGTCAGGGTGGGAACTCATGTGAGAATCTAGGAGCATGCGCTATGGAGGAATGTTCCTTACTCTCTGGCTCATGTCCAGCTAGTTTATACAGCTCGGACTCATCTGCTTAGAGATGGTGTCACCCACAGTGGGCTGCCCTCCATATCAATCATCAATGAAGACAGCCTCTGACAGTGATGGCCACTGGCCATCTGATCTGGGCCATCTCTTAATTAAACTCCTTCCCCGATAGTCCCAGGTTGTGCCAAGAAAGAACTGAAAACGAACCAAGACAGATGCCAAGTGGGAGCCAGCTGTTGGCTTCTCTCTTAGAGGTTACACCTCTCACATCTCCTCCACCCTCCCCCAACTTTAACAAAGCCACTGGCTCCTGTCTGTAAGACCAGCTGAGGATGTGCTGCTGGGAACTGTCTTACCTTGCATATGGCTCCTGCCTCCTCATAAATTCGAGTACCCTGGGGTTTGACTGTGCTGTTAAACCCAAAGCTAATTTGGGACATCTTCCACAGCACCCTTTCAACTTCTGTCCCACTGCCAACTCCTTTAGCCTCTGAGTTCAGCAACTCCCAATTTCCTAGAAAGTAGCCTGATGAGACTCAAGCTTTCCTTGTGAAGGAACCCATAAGTTATGAGGGACAAGTTCATGTCAGCCTCCGGGAAGATGCATCTGTAAACAGAAGGTATGCTCACCTGGAGCAGGCACAACAGGCTCTCAGAAAGATCACAGGCACATCCATTCCCCCACAGTGCTACAGGTGGGGCTGTGTTCTCACAGGATGCTATCCTCTGTTGGCAGTGGCTTGGCTTGCATGTGACACCCATAACCAGCTAGGACAACTTCCCTTTCCCCTCAGGTCTCAAGTTTATCTCACAGAGTCACGTGAGCCTCTCTTTTCATTTTCAGCATTGAATTGTCAGCGTTATTTGTAGTCATTTTGTTTTCCAGGGAGGAAAAGGTGGCAGCTTGCAGCCAAGGAAAGTTGGGATGCAGCAGCAAGGGAAGTTGGCAGCCTTCTGAGCCCTGGATGCTTTTCCTGAGACCTGGCTGAATTTCCCAGGCTTCCCAGCGCAGTCCTGGTAGTCAGCTTCTAGGATTTTGTAAGAAACACCAGAGAACTCCCTCAATGGGGGCATTTTGCTCTAGCCAATTACAGGATTCTTTCCTTCCAACCAAAGCAGTTTTAACCATCTTAACAAGGGAGGAGGAAGTGGTAGGAGTTGGACACTCTCACCTCCTGCTAGCCCTACAGGTCCTGAGACGTGGCCAGCTTTCTCTTCAGTGGTGTCAACTCTCACATTTGAATTCAACAGGAGCTGCATATGGAATCCCCAACAGAATTCATTATTTTACTAATATTTATTGAGTGCCTATTTTGTGACAGGCACTGGACTCTGTGCTGGGAATTTAATGAAGAATGAAGCAAGCTATTGGCTAGGCCGTGATACTTTAAATTCATTTCCGTTCTAGCATTCTCAGTAGTAAGGGTACACTCGAGGGGAATATCCCGCGCCGTCCCGTACCGACCCCTACCAGAGGAGAGCATTTGCCAAGCCCAGATCCACTCCCTTTGTATAAGCTTCCAAACTGCTGGAGTGCTGAAGCCAGAGAGCA
>LOEQ01003508.1:252211-264596 GCA_001685075.1 Bramus lutescens
CCGCAGAAGGAAGCCCTCCAGAGCCTCTTTCCTCTCACATTTGGGACCTGACTTTCCCTGGACTCCCACAGGCAATTATGGGAGATAAATACAAGTCAAGTTAAACCATGTCTAATGAGTTGCCTGGGAGCAAGGGTATCACTACCTGCTCTCCCCACAGCTAGGCAGCTCCTTGAACACAAAGGAGCTCCTCGGTGTTGAATAACCACTTCTTGGGGACTTCTGAGTCTTCTCTTCCTGAAGCAATGACTCCCCCAAGCCTCGTCCTTTCCAAATCTCTCACCCTGAAGCTGGAGATTTCGTGGTGAAGGATACAGACAAAAAGTGCTTTGTCATGCGTGGCAAGATCAAACAGAAGCAAGTCATGGGTCGCATAAGGTCAGGTGAAGAGTAGAACTGTGAATAGATGTGGGATGGCCTTCTAAGCAGTCTTCTACAGCGAAGAGCAGTGGCATTGGGGTAAAAGGGTAGAGATGGGCCAAGCCAGGTGAGCCAAGGTTTCTTTGAGCAGTGGCCTTTGAGTGCATGCCCAATGAAGACCATGAGACCTCTGCAAGTGACCTTGGGGATAATCTGGCCCATACATATAACTTACATTAGAGAAACATTTTTAAAAACAAGAACGGATTGGAAGGATGGCGCAGTAGGTAAAAGCATTTACTGTCCAAGCACAAAAACTTGAGTTCTAATCCCCAGTGCTCATGTAAAAAGTTGGGTGTAGCTGCAGGCATCTGTGACCCCAGTTCTGTGACAAGTGGAGACAGGAAGATTGCTGGCTGCCCATATATCCCCAGGCTCAGGGAGAGACTCTGTGGCAAGAGAACATGGCAGAGATAGAGAAGGATACCCAGTGTCCTCCTCTGGCCTCCTGATAGTCATACACCACTGCATGCGCATGTGTATACACACATGCACATGCATGTGCACACATACAAGTCCCCACACACAAATATTGAAATAGCAAGACAATTTAAAATGGTTAGAACACCCCTCTAACTGGATATCCTCTGCTCATTTTGTTCCAACCTGGGGAACAAGCAAGAGCTACTGCAGCTGTTGCCAGAACGCGACTACTCCCCTGAATTTCAGCACCAAATTCTTATTGGAAAAAGCACACTAAGTTTGTGCTTGTTAGGTTTTGACAACTTGATACACGCTACAGTCGTCTGGGAAGAAGGGTCCTCAGCAGAGAAAATGCCTCCATCAGACAAGCCTGTTGGCAAGTCGGTAGGGTGTTTCCCTGACTGATGATTGACGTGGAAGGAGCCTGAACACTGTGGATGGTGACATGCCCGGGCAGGTGGTCCTGGATTGTATAAACAGCCAATTGACTGAGCCATGAGAAGCCAGTCATCAGCAATCCTTCCGGGATTCCTGCTTCAGTTTCTGGCCCCGGGTTCCAGTCTCCATGCTCCTGCCCTGACTCCCCTCCTAATGAATCAGATGGCATAAATCTTTTCCTTCCCAAGTTTTTGTTGGTTGTGGTATTTATCACAGTGATAGAAAGCAAATTAGGACAGCGTTGAATCATGGACTTCTGAAAAGTTAGGTCCACATTCTGAAAGCCAGAACCCATGGCTGTGACCTTACACTGAACAAAAGCTTTTACGAAGATATGATTAAAGATAGTATAAAGAGATTCATCCTGAAATATTCATGGCAGTTTTAAATCTCCTGGCACGATTCTTTGTAGAAGACATGCAGAGGAGAGGCATGTCAGGGAAGAGGGCCGTGCAAGGATGAAGGCAATCATTAACTCCAATCCAAGGAATGCCTGAAGCCACTAGAAGGTAGAAATAAGCACACGCATGCACACACACAAACACATACACCCACACAATATACATTCTCATATATAGACAAAAATACATGTGCATATATGCATAAACAAATCCACACATACACGCACACACACAAGGTATGTGCACACATACATATACATACAACTCAGAGTTTCGATTTTATCTAGATAAATGAGAGAAAGGGAGTTTTAGAGGAAGACAGGGAATGGAGAACTCTGTTGTGTTTTTTCTGTTTGCTTGTTCTTTTTTTTTAGTTTTAATTATTTATTATTAAATAACAAAGAAAGAAAGGAAAACAAACAAACAAAAAATATGTTTTCCCCAAGGCCCTGAGAGGGATTCATTATGCTAATAACCTGTCCTATGATTTCTGACCTCTACAATCAAGAAAAAAACAAATTTATTTAGTCTCAGCTCCCACTGAATTTTAGTTTTTGTTCTTAACTTGCTTACAGTGGTGGGTGGGGGTGAAACCCAGACCTTGTTCATGCCAGACAAGCATTCTGTCCCTGGAGCCTTCTTGAGGCCTCTAGCCCAGGTTAGCACAAGCTGAATGCCACTGACTGCCTCCCATTGATGCTACCTAAAACCAATTTCCTTAGCCTTTCCTGGATGGCTAGCCACAAAATCCTGAGACAGAATAAAAGCTGGCTGCTGCTAAAAGCCACTAACGTTAGGGACAGTTTACAACCATTGCTAAGAGCAATAGTGCAGGCAGGGGAATGCCTTAATGCTGCACAGAGAACAAAGCGTGAAGGCTCACAAAGGACAGCAGCAAAGCGAGTCAGGAGGCTACCGGAATGGCACTGTGGAACAGTGCTGTGGTCTGGGCGAAGACGGTGGAAAGTAAACACACCTTAAAAGTACTCCAAAGGCCGCTTCTGGATCCTTACTGTTTGGTTGTAGGTGGTGGAAAGGGAGCTGAGGATGACAGCAAGAATTTCTACGGTATGGTGGAGGTGACTCAGTAGGTAAAATGTTCACTGTGAAAGCATGAGAACCAGTTTTTGATTTCTAAGACACATAAAAAAGCCAGGTATGAAAATTCACACTTGCAACCCCAGTGCTGTGAAGGCACAGACAGGTAGAGGCCTGGGACTCACTGGTCAGCCAGATTAACCCACTTGTGGAATGCAGGCCAGTGAGAGACCCTGTCTCAGAAAACAAGTTGAATAATGCCTGAGGGATGATGTTCAAGATTTAGTTCTGGCCTCCATATGCACACTGTACAAACACACACACACATACACCCATGCACATACACATACACACACACACATGCACATACATGCACGCACACACATGTATACACACAGAAATACAGAAATAAAAGGCATGTTTGCATATACACACATACTGAAGAGTTATGGTCTAAATACCTGGATAAATGAGAAAAAGAATTGTAGAGGAAGGTCAAGATTGGTGATGAACTCTGATTTAATTTTTTAATACCTGTCACTACATAACTAAGTGGAGGTAGTTGGACACTTCAGTCTAATTAAAAAAGAAAAATGCTAGATATGGAAGATGTCTCTGAATGAAGGCTATTTGAAGGCACAGAAATAGATGGGATCACTTAGAGGGTAACATTAGATAAGACTGAGATGCAAACATGACTCCTGGAAGCTTCTTTGTCTACGATATTGCAGAGTTTAGGATAAACTAAAAAAAAAAGATGTATGTTCTTGTGGTCTGGATGTTTGTGTCCCTTTATATTGTTCTTATGCTGACACCGAATCCCAAAGGTGTTGATATTAGCAGATAGGTTGTGGGAGCTTTTTATATAGAACTGGCGTTCTTATGAAAGAAACCCTAGAGAGCTGCCTTGCCCCTTGTCCCACGTGAGGACACCACTGGAAGGTGCCACCTATGAAGCAGAAAGTAGATTCACAATGGGCACTGACGTCAGGAGTGGTCGCAGATGCTCAGCCTTCAAAAATACTCTTATTAGCCATCCAGCTTGCTAGATGCCCAGGCATTTTTCTTCCCCAACAGTCTGGACAGACTAAGGTAGAAATGAAGAAGAGGCCAGCGAAGAGGAAGAACACGAAGAGCATAGTGTCTCCAGCCAGGAGAATATTCCAAGAAACTAAAAACAAACCTAAGAAAAGCCTGAGGAATACAGCAATATTGAGAGCCTAGTCAATGTTTATACTCACTGCTCCAAGGGTAGTAGTCACAAGACTCTGCCATGAGGATATGTTAGTCAGATTCCCTTTCAAGGGAGAAACTGGTCAGTTGGACGAGGCTAGCTGCTGCCTTCAGAATCTACTGAAACATCAGGACCAAGGCCACACTCTTAGGGCAACTTGAGTCTCTCACATGGGCATAGCAGAGCTGCATGTTGGGCAGTTTGCACTGACTTTCTTTATTGGATTGGCAATTGTTGTAGAATATTATTTTAGGACGTGTTATATTTGTTTATGCTGTGGAATATTTGTTTAATGATGCAAAGATGTGTTGGATTCTTTTATGTTGCATTTGTTTAACTCTGTAAGGCTGTGATACTTTGCCTGTCTAAAACACCTGATTGGTCTATTAAGGAGCTGAATGGCCAAAAGCTAGGCAGGAGAAAGAATAGGTAGGGCTGGCAGGCAGAGAGAATAATAAATAGGTGGAGAAATTTGTTGAGAAGAAGACTGAGATGTAAGAGAAGAAGGAGCGAGAAAAGAAGGGGCCGCCGAGTCACGCAGCCAGACACAGAATAAGAATAAGGAGGAAAGAAAAGATATACAGAATTAGAGAAAGGTACAAGTCCAGAGGCAAAAGATAAATGGGATAGTTTAAATTAAGAAAAGCTGGCAAGAAACAAGTCAAGTTAAGGCTGGGTATCCATATGAAAGCAAAAGCCTCCATGTGATTTATTTAGGAGCTGATGGCAGACCCCGAAAGAGTAAAAAGTAAAAAAAATAAATAAATAAAAACCACTACAGACCATAATTTGCTTTGTGGTAGCATGAAGCCTGTTTCCCTACCATCTCACATGGGCTAGACCTGCCTCCAAGTCCAAAGCTTTCTTTCCTACTGCTGCCCTTCCTTAGCTTTGTGCTTCTGAGTGGATGCATTGACCTCTCTTCCCTGCCAAGTGCATTTTGATTTCTGTTTCCTATATCACTGATCCAACATAAGGTCATGAACTTTCTTCCTCCAGTTGCCTTCAACGGTTCAAGGCCCAGTCCACCCACCAGAGCAAGCCTTTTGCCAATATTCATGGAAGGGTGGGAGTGATGGATGGATGGAGAGTTCGAACGTGGGCGTGGCTAACTCTGAGCACAGAATTCATGCTGAGTGGAATCTCAGGCACCCACCCTTCTTTAAAGATCTGAACTAGGGAGAGGTCTCTGCTGAGGTTTGCCCTTCGGGCTCTTTGCCTCTCTTCCTTGTGTCAAGCCTTGCCACAGGTACACTCTGTCTACTGTAGACTGCCTGAAGATGAAACAATAAGGAATTGAAGTAGATGCTGTTTCACGGAAATTCATGTGTGAAAAACCTTGAGAGTGAAGAGAAACAACCCAGGAGTGGGCCCACTGTTCAGATGCCCTCCTTCAGAAACTCCAAAGCATGAGCCCTTCCTAAAACACCACAGTGTTGGTACTTGTCATATGCAACTTATGTATCGGAGCTGCTAATTAATTTAATCTTATGTACACAGTTTGTGTGGTATGCAAATGTGTATGTAAATGATTATTTTAATTTATACAAACAAAGATGCAAATGAATCCTTGGGTTTACAGGAAACTGGTAAGATAACTTTACCTCAGTTGATCCATCCTTAGGGGCTCTGGCAAATCTGAATCATTGTAATATAAATAAAACCTCAGCATTCCATATGAGAGTTACACTTTCTGACTTTAAAACATTGGTTCTCTGGCCCCCTATCAAGGATATTTTAGATTCCTCATCATGTTACCCAGGGCTGAGAGAAATGCAGAAAGCAAACCCTCTCTCTGGAATTCTCTTTCTCTCTAAATATAGAAACGAATCTGTGTCTTCATTCTCTCCTCAGGGATTCAGGCCAGGCCATAGCTCTGGCCTCAGCGTCTGACTTCTGTAATCACACGTTTGCCTGAGTTCAGAGCCCTGGGAATTTGCTGTCTCACCTCCCACAAGCACATGAGTGTTTTGGGGCAGATCAGTTCATTTGAGAGGTTCCAGGAAAACCCATTGCCTTGCCTGTTCCCTCCCAATTCTTTGGGGTTGGGGGTCTGATGTCATCTCATCTCTGGGATGCTCCATGAAAGTCCAGGCCCTTCACACTCATCACTGGTGATCATCATGTCATCCACCCAGATGAAGAAGCTTATATGCACGTATGTACATGTATGCTAAAGTGGGAGGGGAGAGGGTAGAAGTAAGAAAGGGAAGCAACGAGAACACGAACGGGCTTTGAGGGAAAGGCTGCCGGGAGCTGTGATTTCCCCAAGGCCACAGGTGTCCTGAGATGGCACCTCACAAAGTAAACACTGGTGCTTGGCCAGACCTCTTCCCCTTCCAGAGTCACAAGCTGGAGCACACCGCACCTGGTTAGGGCAGTTCTTCAGCCAATGGCTCTCTATCTTGTTTTGAGCCTTCTCCCATGATGCTCTATCTTCTGAGCACCTTGCCATACATCTGCCTAACTACTAGTCACCTCCCTCTCTACTATTTCCCTTCACATTGGATTTCTGCTTTGTTCCTCTAATAGTCTCTGTGAAGTCCCAAGGGGGCAATGACTCTATTCTATTTATCTTCATATTTCCAGCAATATACTCTGTGGTTTAAACAAACAGTGTTAATAAATATTCAAGTGACTGAACAAAACTCCGTTAGTGAACTCAGCACCCTTTCCAATGGTTAGACTGTCTGTTCCCCCACGAAGACATTCTGAAGACTCCCATCTGTTTCTGAATCTCTATGAGTTTAGAACAGTGCCTGGCCCATAGGGGTTGCTCAATACATAATTTAGGCATTAATAAATTAATGTAGGCAGCAAGCATCCGATCCTCGAAGTTGGTTTCTCCAAGGGATAAAAATGGATCTTTTCCCCAGACTGTCTGAAGGCACATGGTTGATGATAAGCCTGACACCCCCACAAATGATGGCCACCGCAGCACCTTCTGCTCCTAGTGGGAAGCCAGGCCCACCTCACGCTTCATTATCCTGAGGCTGACACACACACCTCAGGCACCGCCTTTGCCGTCCTTTCCCTGCTGTTTCTGGAATGAAGGTGCCTTGGTTCTGGCCTCACTCTGACACTCATTACTCTGGTATTGATGGCCTTCCACCTCCCCGTTATTCTGCGCAGATTACAAAGCAGAGACCTTGCTTGGGCGAGAGAATGGGTTTTGTCAGTATTCAGTGTGTAACAGCAGAGAGTATAATAAATTCTGGCAGTCGATCGAATATGACATGATAATGAATGTTAACTTCATGTGCCCCCCCCCACCCCACGCCCCCGCCAACAGAGGGGAAAGTCATGTTAGATTACAGCCAAACACAGGCACCTTGTGATTTCTATTTGCCTACTTTCTTTACTCTCCCGTTCCCGGGTTTAACCTCCCTGCTTGCTCAGCTCCATCCTGACAGCCCCTGTTTCATTTGTCTGCGTGGCTCAGAAGCACAGCCGCTTCAATTCCCCAGGCTCCACGGGCTGTCTGTAAGAAACCTGACCTCAGATACAACTTCCTTCCCACAACTTCAAGGGATGCTGAGCCTCTGGAGCCCTCCTGCAGCCCTGGGGCAGCCACTGAGTGTGGACCCAGTGGAGCAGGATAAGAAGGCAGGATGACAGTGCCAGGAGGACCCTGTGCTCTCTGGGCCAGCCTCCCGCCAGTCAAGAGGCTAGCCTGCAGCTCTCCCCCAAGTGCAAGGAGTTCAGAACAAAGCCAGAAACAATAAGTCATTCTTGCCTTAGTTTCTCTCAGTGTCATTGATTTGAGGTGCTTGTCTGCTATTTGGGAACAAATAAAATCAGAGCCCCATTCTATGGTCCTCACTGACATTTTCTCAGTTGTGCTACCACTACAGGCAGTAAGTTAGAACTTTTCCTGTTAAAAGCAGGATTTGTCATCATAGAGCCAGGGAGAGATCGTAGAGAAACATTACGCAGGGGCCTCGGATCCCTTGCCTGCACAGACTGGACCTGTTCCCTCAGCACAGCCAGCATGCGTGAGTGCTGCAGTCTTAGAGGAACCATCAACTAACGTCAATCACTATTGAGCCACCATGATGTGCAGAGCACAATGAAGCCACCATGATGTGCCGAGCACAATGACACTGTGTTCCTACTACATACAGAAACCCACAGACACCAACATATACAAATCCACACAGACACACACAAACACAGAAAAACTCGAAGCCACATGCACCACACATAAACACACACACACACACCATACACACATCACACACAATACACATGATACACAACACACACACACACACACAGAGCACACAGAAATGGGGGTTACAGGTGATATATGTCCCAGAAAGTTCAAGGCACTTTCTTTGGGGTCATCACCATGGACATTAGGACAAAGAGATGAAGGATCTGTCTGTATATCCACCAAGCATCTCTTTAAGGAGTTGCTGTTGACCCACATAGCCAGGACCCACTCTTCCTCTCCCTGGAATATCTATAATATTCCTCAGTACACATCAACAATATGGAGTCCTGCTTGAAAGCCAGATAATAAAGATGTAGGAAGTGAGGCCAACTTAATAAAGCTATTCCTATTAGTATTATTTGATTCTTATAGTTACGAAGCACTTTTGCTTACATTGTTTAATTTGGCCTTCATAAAAACTAATAAAGAAAGCAGTGTTTATTATTATTATTATTATTATTATTATTCTACAGATGAAGAGACTGTTCTGGTCTGAGCACTCGCAGTGACTAAGTACTTTGGAATACATACTTAGGAGGTCCCCAAACAGCCAAGCTAAATTTAATAGCAATGATGACCTTTGTGTTATTTGGATATTATTCTACAGTTTCAAGGCATTTTCACATATGTGTAAATTGCCAAATTAAATTACATAAATATGCAGAAATTTAAATTATGCCTCTTTAGCCCCGTCATCTTACATTTTGGAATCTTTCCTCAGGGAAGAAATGAAATCAAAGCGTCTGTACACAACAGTCTACTTCATTATCCTGTCCCCCTGAAGACAGAGGAGCACAGCAATAATAGAAAACCCAGGCCCAATCACCCACGGGGTAACGTTATTCGAGGGATTGGAACCCCATCTCCCCATCTCAGAGCTCTCCCAACTCTCAGCGAAGAAGGAACTGTTCCTTTGATTGTTGGGTGAGATCAGAGGAAACTCATCTCAACAGTGGGTCCGTGTGTTGCTTAGGAAGCTGGTAGGGGACTCCAGAAACACTTTCTCTTCCCAGCCTCACTTATTCTATAAGCTCCATCTATCAGGAGAACTCAAACTGGTGCTACAATGCTAAGCAGAGCAAAACAAAGCAACCAGGTGCAAAATTGCACATGCATACAGTAGGCACTCGGTTGTTCTTAGTGGAACAGGTGGGGCAGGGGACTGGATTGATGGACGGTATGAAAAAAACCAAAAACCCAGGACTTTTGTGACCTAACTTCAGCCTCTTAGACCTTCTGGAGTCTCCTCGGTGCTCAGACAAATGGGACAAATCTATTTGATTTAAGTAAATCGCTACAACAACCCTCATGACCAGGCACCTCCTCCAGGGCTGACATGCATCAGCCACTAGCACTCTGCCTGGATCGTGTAAGCTTTTAGGGACCGGAATTTGTGAAAAACTCAAGACCTTGTGCTGGGAGACCATTTCAAGTTTTGCCCCCAATCTGCTGAAAGAGAACGCATTTTCCCAGTACCTGCATTCCTGTGCTTGCTTGGCAGAAATGTTCAGAACCCCAAACTCAGTGGTTAGCACTTAAGGTCAGGAACTGGGGTGAGTAAATATATTTGTCGCCATGCCTTAACCTGGGACCCAAGTGTGAAAGAAGAAAACCAACTCCTGAAGGTTATCTCCTAACTTCTGCACACACTCTGATGTATGTACATGTGGACATACATATACACACAAATAATTAAATGTAATTAAGCCCAGGATCTGTGTGGGAACATATTTTAAAGTTGTCTGCTTTCATCTCAGTGTGCATGAGGCAAAACTAAATTTCAAGATAGTAAAATGTAACAATTATTAGGAACCCCTTGTGTCTTTCTCCAGGGATATAACCATCACTGCTATAACCCCTTTGCCCATAAGAATGTTTTTCTCACTGTCATTCTCCATGCCAGGCTAGCTTAATCATTGCAGTTAAAGCTGGCGCTCTTTGGAAAGTATCTATTCTACTTCTCTGTTGTTCATGGACAGAACTATGAAGGTTCAGGAAGGGAAAGGACTCAGCCAACTAGGACTCTGATTGTGGAGCAAGGACCTTGATGGCAGAGCCAGGACATTGATGGTGGAGCCAATTCCAAGGCATAGACAAGGCTCATATCACTGTACCAGGGAATCAAACAACTTACACTTGCAGATAAAGGTGGGGCTAGGGTATGGGAAAGGCTCCTTGGACTCATCACAGAGTGCTGTCCCTCTGGCATCAGCCAGCCTCTAGGCTGCGGGCAAATTCCCTGTGCATTCTGGACCAGCGCTTCTGCTGCTATAGAAAGCAGTCACAGCAGTGCTGTGGGAGGTGGCTGAGTCAACAAATGTGATAAAAACCACTTTGGAGACAGCAAAAAAGATGATATAAGTTTTAGGTATTGGATTTGGCTGCTAGTTAACATCTCTCTAAAAACTATTAACATTTTAAAGCAGACACCTCCCCTTATAAAATTGGCAAGAAAATGGGGGTATGGCAGTCTCAAATGCTGCTTGCGGGAAGGTGAGTAGCGACAGAGGTATGGTAAAAGGCATCAAATCCTAGTTAGGTTCATATGCTTTCTCCCCAGACTAACGGTAGTCAGAACCTGACCCAGATGTTAGCAGAGAAACCGTGCACAGGTACAGACATTTCCTGCAACAGATTTCAGTGACTCAAGTGAAGAGAAACTGGAAGCTCCCAACAGGGCACTATGACTAAGTAACCTGAAGAGAAGTCCACAGAATAGACTTTCAAATAAAAAGCTTTGCTCTTATTGCCTCTCTTACTGGGGACCTGTGAGGATCTTGATGATATGTTGTAAAGAGAAGACCGAGTAAAAGAAACTCACTTGATTTCTGTCTGGTAAAGACTATGAGTAAAAATGGTCCCCACATCTGTGTAGAGAAGGAGCCAAGACAGGGAGACAGTAAGAAAGAAGAAAGTAGATAAGTCAAGACTGACCTCTTGTTAGCTCAAAGTAATGGAAATCCAGTGGGAAGCTTCTAGGATGCTTAATGGGAAAATGAATTCAGAATGAAGTCTCTGCCTTAGTGTGTAGCACATGGCTGCTTCTGTCCAGGAATCCATCTCTCTGCTGGGCAGGTTTCCAGGTTTCACGCTCCTCCTTCCCATGTAGAGGTTGCTGTATCCAGCCGCATTAGACACCCCATTGGCCATATCTTCAAGAAACTGGCTCATTATTGATTTCTCCAATGATATTTAAGTTGGTGTCTGGGGTTCAATCCAAGACAATACACAAGCAAGCATCTGCTACAACAACATTTCATTCTTCCGAGCACAAAGCAATGGGCTTCAGCATATAATGAGTAATATAGGTTGCTGTGGTAAGGAATTACGTCTTTCAGTCACCACGAAGCACACTACATTGTAGTGGGGGAGGCCTGCATTTGCACGTACCTTACTGCTTCACTATTTCCAGCTGAGGCTAGATAGACTTCTGACAGTGAGGGTCAAATTGGAGTTGAAGGTATAAATCTCAGTTTTCCTGCCAAGGAGCCTCTATGTTAAGAAACATTCCCTCCCTTCCCATGAAGGTAACCAAAGGGGGCAATGCTAATGTTGTCTAGAGTTCATTGTTACTTCAAACCAACACTGAGCTAACCTAGCAGATTGCAGAAAAAGATGACAATCCTTAACTCCTCAGATAACATCTTATTCAGTACCCTTCCCATCACCCTCCAAAGACATCCTTAGTATTTTGTTATGACTCTTTCAAACATTTGCTGTGAGATACTGATACACTTGGTTGCCGGTCTGACCATGTGTTCTTTATCCTATGCCATCCCCTAATGCGTGAATCAATCCCACACCTGTTTGGATTCACAGGGGTATTTATTTAGGGGAAATGTACAGAACACCGAACAGCCAGAAAAGGAATCTAGTCGCTGGAACAAGAGCCGGAACCAAGAGCCAGAACCAAGAGAGTGAGCCGAGCTTGTGGCTCTTTTTTAAAGAGAAATAGACCACGCCCCAGCGGGCTGGTATTTCAGCTATCAGCTGAAGGAGCGGAAGGCGCTCTCGCAGCACCTCCCCCTTTTGTTTAAGTAAGAGTTCTAAACCTACTACAAAATTATATACAATAAGAATAAATATCCTATCCTAACTAGCCTAAATCTTGCATAATAAATAACTTGGCAAAGTCATGAGAGAAAAGTAGCTACAATTATCTAGTCTTCAACCCCATTGAAGATCTGAGAAGGGAAATAATGTCACCTGAGTAAT
>LOEQ01003509.1:21704-44168 GCA_001685075.1 Bramus lutescens
GTCTTTCATGGTATAACCTGTCTGCTAGGTTTATCTCAGTCAGCAGTTGAGTGAGAAATTTTCTGAAGGTGTTCATGCTGATCTTTCAGGAGGGTGTGGTCTATCATACCATGTTTGGATAGAAGCAATCCACAGGGTCTCATCCTCTGTGGAAACAAAAGAAGTCCCGCTTTTCCAAAGCATCATGTCCTTAGACACAAATTCTGAAGTTATAATACCCTTATGAGATCCATTCTGGTTTAACTTGTCAGCCCATATAATGAAATGTCTCTCTGTACTTAGCTCCTTTACAGTCAAAAAATTCAAAGAAAACACAATACTACAAAGAATCCAGACTCTCTGTGAATTTTCCATTTTTCTGAGGCTTATTTTTCTTTATTTCTTTTAATCTATAACTACCTGTAAAGGCATTAACTTTATTCTCTATATTCTTTTTCTTCTCTCTCCCAAGCCTATGTACACCCATCCAACACTGTAACCCATTTAGAGGTCTTTTACGTATGAATCTGTCCTTTTGTGAATCTGTAATTCTTTACTATCCAGGAGCACTTCTTAAAATGCTAAGCAACTTCTTAAAAACTTAAGTTGTGCCATGTAGAGGTAATACGGTACTACCTGTTTCCTGCCTAGTCTAAACCTTAACTGTGCTGTTATTATGATAACTACGATAGTTCCTGCCTGAGGTCAGCACAGTTCAGCATGGTGGAACAGAGCCAGAGCCACTCCTGCCTCAGCCATTTGGTGCCCATGAACCATGCACAGTTCCAGGCACACAGCAAGTCCACATTGATATCAAGCAAGCAAGCATTTTGCTCACAAAACCTCATCCAAATTCTCTGTCTCCCACAAGAGACAGAGGTCGCAGTAGGAGCACAGCCTACCTCTGCACAGGGCCTTTCTGGAACTGCCCCATAATTTACTTTGGCAGAAACCCATGGCTAGCCTTGGCTCCACTCACAACACTGCCATGCAAATCTCAACAACAACCATCTCTCTGCTCTGCAAACCTTAGTTCCGAATATCTCATGCTTTCACGTTCCTCAGCACTGGGAAGATAAGTACTGAATAGAACATGGGTTGCTCAACCTCTGTGGAGAAAAATAAAATCAGGCTTCTGTACAATGGCTAAAGGTAAGATTACCCTAACCCTGAACTGCAGCCTATGCCAAGTCTATTTGCAAGACATGATTTAAAAAAAAAATCTGAGATATTGTGACAGTTCCACCTGACAGCCAGCACCACCAGCCAACCTTGTAAATGAGTAGCCTTGAGTGTTTCACTAAAATGAGCCTCCAATTTGCAGTGGCCTCTGCCAGTCAATAACACAAGGCAGAGCTACTCAGCTAATTCCATCAACTCACAGAACTTCAAAAGGAAACATGTACTCTGCGACTGGTTTGTTGTACTGTTCTATGGAACAATAGGTTAGCAAATCATGGAAAAAATGTAGACTTTTTAAAAGAGTGAATTGGACATTATGAATATATTTTTCTCTAACTTCTATTTTCAAACAAAAGTTAATGTGATTTTTCCATCCTGAGTGAGGTAACCCAGACCCAGAAAGACAAACATGGTATGTATTCACTTATAAGTGGGTATTTTCTGTAAAGTAAAAGATAATCAAGCCACCATCCACAGACCCAGACAGGCTAAGTAACAAGCTGGGCTTAAGTGGGGACAGAAGGAGCTCCCTGAAAGGGGAAAATAGAATAGATTTCATGAGTCAACTGTGGGGGGAGGGCGGGGTTGGAAACAGAAGGAATCAAGTTTGGTGTGGAGAAAATACAGGGAGAAACGACTGGAAATGGGGGGTGGGATTGGTGGAAATCTAGTACAATAGAAACTGTGAAATCTACTAAAGTAACCCTAGCAAAGACTCCTAGTAATGGGGGATACAGAGCCCTAACCGGCCATCTTCTGGAATCAGGCAAAGCCTCAAGTGGAAGGACTGGGACACCAACCTAGCTACAAAACCTTCACCCTATAGTTTGCCCTGTCTACAGTGTGTTCTGGGAACAGAGCCTACCATAATTGTCATCAAAGATACCAGAGAAACTTCATCCAGTAACTGATGGGAGCAGATGCAGAATCCCACAGCCAAATAGGCAGAGTTTAGGGAGTCTTGCAGAGGAGGGGGAGGAAGGAGCAAAGGGACTACGGGGTTCAGGGACACCAGGAGAACATGGCCCACAGAATCAATTGACCAGAACTCATGGGGCTCTCAAAGATCAGAGAGCCTGTTGCAGTCTGACCTAGGCCCTCTGCATATATGCTATAGAGGAATACCTTGATGTTCTTGTGAGATTCCTAACAGAGGAAGCAGGAGCAGAGGTGGTCGCTGACTCTTTTGCCTACTTATGGGACCCTTTTCCTCCTACTGGCTGCCTCATCCAGCCTTGATGTGATGCCTGGTCTTATAGCAGCATCTTATGCTGTGTTTCACTGATGTCCCTAAGTGACCTGCTCTTTTCTGAAAGGAGATAAATAAAGGCAGGGTGGATGGGGAGAGAGGCTAGGGGAGGGAAGGGAGGTGAACCTGCCCTTGGGGTGTAATATATGAGAGAAGAATAAAAATAAATAGAATTTTTTAAAAGTTAATATGTTATTTTTCAAGTATGTCTACATATCATTTGAATGTTGAGGTGAAACACTGAGATAGATGCAGATGCCTTTTATGAACTATACATGCAATATCTACCAGAAATTCTTAACATTTAGCACAAAATCGTTCTTTTTACATCCTTGCAAAAAATAAGCTAGACATTTATTCTATGAATTCAAAAACAAATTTTCAACATACATAAAAATGAAAAAAGAAAAATACAACATGGAAAATTTTACAATGATATTTAAAATTTTTAATATTGTGGCTGAAATGATGGCTCAACAGCCAAGAGCACTGGTTGTTCTTCCAGAAAACTGGGGCTTGGTTCCACATACCTACCAGGCAGTTCACAACTATCTAACTCCAGTTCCCAGGTATCTAATGTCTATTTCTGTGCTCTAAATGCACTGCATGCACATGGTATATAGATATACATGCAAGCAAAACAGTAATATACATAAAGATGAAGAAGAAAATAAAATCTTTTTTAATTTTAATATCTGAAAAATCACTGAAATTTCATGGTTAACTCCATATTTTTCTCTCCACAATATTGCCTGCCTACTTCCATTGTAAATATATGCCCTAAGGATCTATCAGTGGCTATGCTATCCTTAAAAGAAATCACTCTCTGCATAGACTCATGCCTGTATAATGATCTGTTAACAAAGCCTGTATCTTGAGTTCTTGAGTGTGTAAATCATGTGTCAAGGGTGAGGAAGGAGGATTTCCACATGCTTGAGGCCAACATTTGTTACATAATAGGTTTCAGGCCAGCCTGAGCTACATGGCAAGACCTTGTCTCAAAACAAACAAACAGAAAAACTTGACATGTTAATAAGTTCATTTACAGAGCCAATCCATTTTTATTTGGGCAGTTATCACACACTTTAGGATTCTTGCATCTCCACAAAATCCTCTTGGCATCTGGGAAATAGCCACAGTTGTTCTGAGTCAGTCTCTCTTAACAACAATGTACAAGGCTGCCAACTTTGAATCAGTACAGTTATTTTCTCTCTGTAATCCAGATCATTGGCTGGTTTGCATCCTTGACTGTCCCACCCACATGTTTGAAGACCATTTAACTAATGTTAGCCATGGCAGAGCCAGATAAGATCTTGGTCATCCCTGATTCCAAGAAGGAGTTCTGACCGGAGGTTTTTATCCACCCATCAGATAAATTGGTAGAGTTATGAAGAACACTGTCACTTTTCCACAAGCAGAATGGCCAGCATCCTGAGCTCATTGGTCGCATCAAGTAAACTAAGGCAGCTGCCTAATCCTTCTTCAGCTAGACTGGGTTTTGCCGAAACAGCCGGAATCCTAAACATCAAGATATTGCCTCATAGATTGATTCCTCCAAAAGAAATGAGCCAGATGTTTGCTTCAGTCATCTCCAGGAAGCACCAACAAAGCAAGACACAACTATTCCAACTGCAGAGCAAACCCCACTTTCAAACATTGGAAATGCTTCAATCCTTAAATCCCTAATGGTGCTTTGAGCTAGAACTTTAAACTCAGTCTCTGAACAAAGTTGGTATTTTGATTTTTCTCAAAATAAGTACTATTTGAATATTCATTCAACTTTTTGTAGTAATATAGAGGTAATACTTTTCCATTCTCTGAAAGAATGCATATTGATGGTATTATCTCAATGAGAAAGTTCATTAAGAATGAGATGAAGCCATTTGATAAGTGTATGTTAAAAGTAAACTGTACTCTTGGTAAGTCGCACTGTGTGTTTTAACTGAGAGAAACTTATAACTATATATTCATTGTGTCCATTTCATCAAGGAATTAAGATTCAGTAATAAAAAACAGTCATTTATCACCTTTTGTAAGAGATAGGATTGCATTTGATTGAATGACTCAATTATATTGCAGTAGCTTTTCAGAAATAATTTAATGGAGAGGCTATTTGCAAAGTGTGCTTTAAATGGCTAATCCTGATTGATCTCAATGTCACATGTCATTTACATTCTCTACCCTGCTTTCTCCCCAGAGGTTAACTGCTTAGACAGCAGCACTAAGCTCTTCCACCCTTTGGCTTAGATATAAAAATCACATATTTATTTTCTGCAATGTCCCTTACCTCACTGGGTACTCACCACCCCCACTTGTTTAGCTGTAGGTCTTGTGGTGGCCTTGCTTTAAAGTCACACGTCATGTAAGGCCATTTCCCTTCTATAGTTCCAGCACCTGACAGCTCCATTGAACACTATTTCCTTACTTAGACCTTTAAACTTCTACTTCCTGGAGGTCTCGCGCTAGTTTCAATGGTAGCTAAATATAGGCACCAGCAAACTACCCGAGCCAAAAGACACTGAGATACTTAGTGGAACATGATTTGGAATACATCTATAAAGATGTTTCTTGATGAAACTAACATTCAAATCACAGAACGAGCAAAGCAAACAATGTCCAGGATGTGGGTGAGTCTCCACAAAAGACTAACTTCCTCACTCCCAAGCAGGAAAAAATTTCCCTGTGTGAGAGCCTTCAAATTAAGACATCAGCTTTACTTAATCCCATAGCAGGGACTAGGACATCAATGTGGCAAATTTTGGATTTTCCAAACTCTGCAATTCTGTGGGTCAACTTAATAAACTAAACAATTTTAGAAATCTCCTACTGACTGTATTTCTCTGTAAAAACCCTGAATATCCTTCAGGTATACCCTCATGTCTTCCAGACCCCTGTTTGATATATCAGTTTTGCTTGCTGTGATTTTTTTCACTCCACATTCCCCATAGATAATGAAGCCAGGTTCCTGCTTCTGCATCCATATTTTGCCATCCTTTGCATGTGACTTTTATCATCATGCTTCCAAAATACACCAGACTGATAAAAAGGAAGACCGATAAAAGGGAGATGAGGATCTGGAGAGATGGCTCAGCAGGTAGAGGCACTTGCTGCACTTGCAGAGGACCTGGGTTGAGTCCCTAGCACCCACATGATGGTTTACAACTGTCTGGAACTTAAATTGGAGGGCATCAGTTGCCCTCTTCTGGCCATCACAGGCACTGTATTCACTTTAGCACACAGATACATGTGCAGAAAAACTCATATTCATAAAATAATAGAAATAAATCTTTTTAAAGGGGGCAGAGGAGATGATCAAAAACTTCCTTCTGAAGAAATCCTAAATTGGAGATATACATCAATTCCTCCCCCCTTGGAGGTTGAGGAACACCGTGGAAGATGGAGATGAAGAATTATAGGAGCCAGAGGCACCAAGGACACAAGGAGAATATGGCCCACAGACATCAACTAAGCAGAGCTCATAGGAGTTCACAGAGACTGAAGTACCAATCATGGAGTCTGCATAGGTTTGCACCAAGTCCTCTGCATATATGCTATGGCTGTTGACTTGATGTTTTGTGGGACTCCTAACAGTAGGAGTAGGGGTGTCTCTGACTCTTTCATCTGCTCTTGGGACCCTTTTCCTCTACTGGGTTGTCTCATTCAACCTTGATATGAGGGTTTGTGCCTAGTCTTATTGTATCTTATTGTGCCTTATTCAGTGGATATCCCTGGGAGGCCTGCTCTTTTCTGAAGAGAAAACAGAGGAGTAATGGATCTGGGAGAGAGGAAAGATGGGAGAGGGGCTGGGAAAAAATGGAGAAAGGGGAAACTGCGGTCGAGACGTATTGATAGTAAAATGATAAATTTAAAAATAATTCCTGCTAACAAAGTTTAATTTAGAAATCGACTTCTCTATATTCTTTAGCTCACTTCTTACTGGCCAAAATCATACCCATATCACTAATGTATGCAAGTGAGCTGGAGACATTTAAGAAATTTGATTTCCAGTCTTGATGCTAAAGTGATGTTGTAGATGTCGTACCAAAATCTAAACCATTGTCTGTTTCACATGCTCCTTTTGGACCTCAATCCCACTTCTCTTCACATGATACACCTGCTCTCACACCTTTGTACATATTTACCTGAAGCATGGCAGAGGACTGTAGATGGGGACTTGTAAACTGAGACTGCCCATTCATTTCCCAGCCACCCAGACCTGAATAATCACCCAGAAACTATATTAATTACAACACTGGCCAATGACTCAAGCACATTTCTGGCTAATTCCTATATCTAAAATTAACCCACTTCTATTATTTTGTATTTTACCATGAGGATCGTGGTTTGTTACCTCTTGCTTCTTGGGCAGATACATGGTGTTTGCCTCTTTCGGCAGCCACATAGTGTCTCTCTGACTCTGCCTACTCTCTCTATATATATCTCTTCCGGTCTGTTTATATTCTGCCCTTATAGACAGAGGCTGTTCATTCAATCCCAGCTACCATGATCCAAAATATTCACACAAATTAATATGGAAATTGTATTAATTACAACACTGCTTGGCCAATGACTCTAGCATATTTCTACCAAGCTCTAACATCTTAAATTAACCAATTACTATTATTTGATATTTGGCCACATGGCTTGTGGCCTACAGGCAAAGTTCCAGCTGGTGGCTCAAGTCTTTCTATTCCGGCAGTTACATGGTTTCACTCTGACTCTACCTACTCTTTTTATATATTTTTTTTTCCAGTCTGGCTATATTCTGGTAATTCATCAGCTTAAACAGCTTTTTTAATCAATCAATGGCAATAAAACATATTTACAGAATACAGAGGAGAATCCCACATCACCTCCCCTTATCTGTTCAAATAAAAAGAAGGTTTTAACTTTAACATAGTAAAATTACATATAATCAAATAGGTATCACACAAGAATTACACTTAAAATATTTATATCTGTATTATCTTTCATCATAACTAAGGAAAACTATAATTATAACTATCAATTCTTCAATTCCATCAAAGACTCAAGAAGGATATATTACCTAAGTAAACAGGAAGTGCATTGTAAGGTGGTGTGGGAAGTCCCTCCGTATATGTGTTCCTTTTATTGGATAATGAATAAAGAAGTTGTTTTAGCCTGTGATGGGGCAGAAAAGAGCTAGTAGGGAAAACTAAACTGAATGCTGAGAGAAAGTAGACAGAGTCAGTGAGAAGCCTTGTAGCCCTGCCAGAGACAGGCACAGAGGATAAAACTTTACCCAGTAAGCTACAACCACGTGGCAATACACAGATTAATGGAGATGGATTACTTTAGGATGTAAGAATTAGCCTGAAATATGCTTGGGCTATTGGCCAAACAGTATTGCAAATAATATAGATTCTGAGTGATTATTTTGTGGTCTGGCTAGCCAGAAACAAATGAGCAATCTCATGCAACAATAAGCAACTTCCAAAACTCTAGAATTGACAGAGACATCTTGCTTCCTAGACAGTNACAGTCACCCAAAGTTCTTCTGTAATGTTGGGGCACCCATCTTCAGCCTACAGGTCCATAGTATCCAGCAGACTTTTCCACAAAGCTGGAAATCTCAAAGACATTTCTCCCCATATTGGCAGTTTGTCAGTCACTTTCTTCTGTGTCCTGCAGAATGTCTGGCAGACCCTTTCATAAAGCAGGAACCCCAAAGGACCATCTCACCTTTAGCAGTCATTTCTCTGTGGGTCCTTCATGTACAGTTTATATGGCATAATATCAAGCAGTCCAGGAGAAAACAGTTTCTTGCAAAAATAAAAAGACTCTTTGATGCCAATCATCCTCTTGAAATACATTGGTTCTGCCAGGAGCAGATGTGTATCATTGTCATAAAAAGTCCTAAGATTTTAAAACACTTTAAATGCTATGTTCTGAAGGTCTTTGAAAGTGTTGAAGATTATCTATCCATCTGAAATATATCTCTTTGTATCTAGAAAACCTAACTAAAATGACTACAAGCTTGATTATTATAGATGACTATCTATTAATAATTAAATCTGTATTTTTAATTATATATTACATTTTTAAATGAGCTGCACAAACACAATACCTTAATCCAAGAGTAGAAATATATATGTATATATATAACAAAATTGACCTTAAATTTGTATCAATAAACCAAGATTCATATAGTATAACCCCCTTTAAATGTAAATAAACATTTATAAACAATATTTGGGAATTTGGGCATAGTTCTCTAAACTACTTTCTACTGATTGATCTGCTAATCAGATCATTTTTGAGGTATCCTGTGTGATAAGTCCATCTCAGCTAGCACTCCTGAAGTTGTCATGAATTTTGGACCATCTGGGCCATTTTCAAAGGGTCTTGTAACTAGTTTGGTGTAATCAGACCTTCCTTAGGTGTCCAAGAGTAGCTCTGTGAACTTTTTTCTTTCCAAAGCAACATATTCTTTGACCCAAATTTTGAAGTCAAATACCTTTGAAATATATATATATATATGTTGGCTTAGCTTAGTGGCCCATACAATGAAATGTCTCTTTGTACTTAACTCATTCATAGTCAAAAACTTCAAAGAAAACACAATAATATACATGATCCAGACTCTCTGTGTATATTCCATCTTTACATGGCTTATTTTTCTTTACTCCTCTATTCTATGACCATCTGTACTCTGTCTCTTTAAAGAGTTTGTTTTATTTTTCTATACTTTTTCTTCTCTCTCTCTCAAGCCTATGTAAATCTTTTAAACACATTGTGACTTGTTCAGAGGTTTATTTCTGTATGAACTTGTCTTTATTGAATATCTGTAATTATTTTCTGACCAGGAGTGCTTTCTTTTCTTTTTTTTAATGCTAAGTGGACATGGCTAGAACCAACTCCCTGGTCCTGCTTGTTGGCTCAGCCCAGACCAACATGGCAGAAGCATGTTCACTGCCTCTGAGAGCCATGCATTGATGTGGGATTCCCCTCTGTATGATGTGAATACCATTGATTAATAAAGAAACTGTTTTGGGCCTGCACGGGGAATAGAGGTACGCAGGAAAAACTAAACTGAATGCTGGGAGAAATGAGGTGGAGTCAGGAAAGAAGCCATGGAGCTGCCACTGGAAACATATGTGCTGAAACTTTGCTAGTAGGCTACAACCTTGTGGTGATGTACAGGTTAATGGAGATGGGTAAAATTAAGATACAAGTGTTAGCCAATAAGAAGCTAGAGCTAATGGGCCAAGCAGTATTTTAAATAATATAGTTTCTGTGTGATGATTTCAGGTCTGAGCTGCCAGGTGGCTGGGAAATGGACAAGCAGCCTCCTATAACAACACACCCTGCCCCAGCTCCAGGGTCACAGTGGGCTTATGTCACCATTAAGCAATTTTGTAACACACTCCTCACAGGCCGCATTTAAGTTCTTGGCCTTCTGAAAGGGCCAGAGTTCATGGCTGACAGCAGGGACCAAGAAGCTATCATTTCTTATGCTGAGTCAATAAGCGTTCTTAAAGGAGCCATGGTGCTCCTAATGGCAGTCATCAAACAGAGCCCATTCAGGAAAAAAAAAGGCTGGGTACCAATAAGCCATGTTTAACTCTGTTCTTTTTTGTCTAGAATTCCTTTCCAAGCTTTCTCAGGTTTTTGTGGATGTAGTCAGCCCCATGTTGGCATGCCATTCTGTAGTCAGAAGCGATGCTTTCGTTCCCAGCTACTCTGACCCAAAGTATTCACACAGAAACTGTATTAATTGCAACATTGGTTGGAAAATGACTCTAGCATATTCCTAGCAAGATCTTACATCTTAAGTTAACCCATTCCTATTATTTTATATTTTACCATGTGGCTCATGATCTACCAGCAAGGTTCTGGCTGGTGGCTGACATCTTTTTCCTCTTGCAGCTACATGATTTCACTCTGACTCTGCCTACTCTCTCTAGATATATATTTTTACAGCTTGTATATATTCTATTAAGCTGTTGGCCAAAAGCGGCTTCTTTATTAACCAATGTTAATAAAAAAATATTTAGAGAATACAGAGGGGAAACCCACATCATGTCCTGTAATAGGTCAAAGCAGCTTTAGTCATTAGCCAATAAAAGCAACACATATACAGAAGAACATCCCACATCATCTACCCTTTTCTGTCTAAATTAAAAAGGAAGGTTTTTAACTTTAACATAGAAAATTATATATATACCAAAATAGGTATCAAGCAAAAATTACAGTTAAAATTTTATATCTAATTCATCTTTTATCATAATTAAGGAAAACTATGACTATCTGTCTTAACTCCTCAAAGATACCAGAAGGATATAATATTACCTAAGTAAACAGGAATTGCATTGCAAGCAACTTCTAAAACTCTAGAATTGACAGGGACATCTCATTGCCTAGAAAGTCATCTAAAATTCTGTAACTTTGGGGCATCCACCCTCGCCTAAAGGCCCATAGTATCTGGCAGACTTTTCCATGAAACAGAAAATTTAAAAGACTATTTCACCTATCTTGGCTGTTTGTCAGTTACTTTTTTCTGTATCCTGCAGAATGCCTGGCAGTTTCTTCTGTGAAGCAGGAACCATGAAAGACCATTCTGTATTTTAGAATGTTCAGCAGTCACTTTTTTGTGGGTCCTGTATGTCCAGTTTATACAGCATACCATAAAGCAGTCCAGACAAAAACACTTTCTTGCCCAAATGGCTAGCCTTGTCACATTGAAGGCAAATTCCATAATGAGTTTCTTCAATGCTCATCAGCCTCTCAGAAGTAATTAGTGCTGCCAGAGACAGACATGTTTCACTGTCAAGAAACGTCTAAGTTCTTAAAATCTTTTAAAAACTATATTCTGTAAGTCTTTGAAAGATTTGAAGAATACCCATCCATCTGAACCATATCTCTGTACATCTAGAAAACATAATTAATATGACTACATTATAGATGACTATATATTAATCTGTATTTCTTATGCATTACATTTTTAAATGAGTAGCACAAACACAATACATTAACAAGAACATAAATACACACAGTAAAACAAAATCAAACTTAAATGTGTATCAATAGACCAAGATCTATACCAATGCAGAGTATTCATCTCCATATCATATCCCCTCTATTTTTTTAGAAATTGATTGTGACCATTAATCACCTATAATCAACCCCCCTTTAAATAAAATCAAACATATATAAACACTCATTTTGGAAATTTGGGCATAGTTTTCCCCAAACTGCTTCCTCCTATTTGTTGGGCAAAGTATTTTTAGGGTTTACAGAGACCTTTTGGCTGGGAGAGGGGGTCTTATTCTATCAAACCACATTAGTCTGAAAGAAATCCACAGGTTCTCATATTCTGTTGGAAAAAAAAAGTGGAATCTCTTTTCCAAAGTAACATAGCCTTAGACTCAAATTTTGAAGTCAAGATACCTTTATGTTGGTTTAACTTAGCATCCCCCATAATTAAATGTCTCTCTGCAGTAAAAATATCCAAAGAAAATGCAATAATAATCCAGACTCTCTGTGTGTATTTCATCTTTGTGTGGCTTATTTTTCTTTACTCTTTTAATCTATGACTGTGTGTACCCATTATATTACTTTTACTGTTCTATAACTTTCCATATTCTTTTTCCTCTCTTTCCCAAGCCTAAGCACATTTTTTAAACACACTGAACCCCACTCAGGGGTTTATTTTTTCTGAATCTGTCTGCATATCTGCAATCATTTTCTGACCAGGGTGCTTTTTTTCTCCCAGCCAAAAGGTCTCTGTAAACCCTAAAAATACTTTGCCCAACAAATAGGAGGAAGCAGTTTGGGGAAAACTATGCCCAAATTTCCAAAATGAGTGTTTATATATGTTTGATTTTATTTAAAGGTGGGCATGGCTAGGACCAATTCCATAGCCCTGCCTGCTTGCTTCACCCAGTCCAACATGTTTAGAGGCATATTCACCACCTCAGCGAGCCATGCTCACCACCCTAGCTCCAGGGATGTGGCAGATCTATGTTGCCATTAAGCAACTTGTGGCACTCTGCTCTCAAATCCTAAGTGCTCTGTAGCTGGACCTCCCAAAAGAGACAGACCCATTCGTGCCAGTATGAACAAGAAAACCATTTCTTAAAGAGCCATGCCTCTGCTTGTAGCAAGCAAACAGAGCCTAGCTGAAGGAAAAAAAATGTAGCTACCAAAAAGCAGTGCTTAGCTCTGTTCTTTTGTGTCTAGAATTCCATCTCAAGGTCTCTCAGGTTTTACGTGGATGTTGTTGCCCCCTCGTTGGTGTGCCATTTGTAGATACAGACTTTTAAGCAGAAACTACTCATTCATTTCCCGGCTACCCAGACCTGAATAATCACACAGAAACTATATTAATTGCAGAACTGGTTGTCCAATAATTCAAGCATATCTCTGGCTAACTTTTACATCTTAAATTAACCCCTTTCTATTATTTTGTATTTTACCATGAGGTTTGTGGTTTGTTACCTCTTGCTTCTTAGGCAGCCACATGATGTTTCTCTAACTCTGCCTAATCTCTCTCTCTCTNCCTCCCTCCCTTCCTCCCTCCCTCCCTGCCTGCCTTGCGGGTCAAGATATAAAGCTCTCAGCTGCTGCTCCAGCACCAACCATACCTGCTTTCTGTGTGATGACCATGGACTAACCCTTTAAAACTGTAACCCGGCCCCAATTAAATGTTTTCTTTTCTGAGTTGCCTTGGTCATGGTGCCTCTTCATAGCAATAGAACAGCAGCTGAGACACTGCCTACAAGCACACCTGTGGGGTACATCTGCCTTCCAGCAGCCTCCTCCTAGCTTTTCCCACAGCCTCTCTTGAAGACTTACGGTTTCCAGGAACTAGGAACATTACAGAGGTGTAAGCGGAGACTCCTCGTTCGTTCCCAACTGCCCAGACCCGAATAATCACACAGAAACTACATTAATTACAGCATTGCTTAACCTATTAGCTCAGGATTCTTATTAATTAACTCTTACATCTTAAATTAACTCATTTCTATTAATCTATATAGCACCACAAGGCTGTGGCCCCCCGGTAAAGATCCGGTGTCTTTCTCCTTCAGCAGCTACATGACATCTCTTTGACTCCACCTACTATCTCTATTTATCTCTTTCAGCCTGGCTGTATTATGACCTGTCATAGGCCAAAGCAGCTTTATTCATTAGCCAATAAAAGCAACACATATACAGAAGGACATCCCACATCAGAGGATCAAACACTTTTCTTCCTATTTTCCTTGAAGGTTATTAACCTTTCTGACATTCATCCTCACATTTTTTTCTAACATTTCAGAATCCAAAAGGAATCTTCTGCTAAGGTGGCTCCTAGGAAGATAAAGACCAGGGAAACCAAATTCTTCTTACAGGTGGAGGGAATAAATTCTGTTTTATTACATTTTGTTCCCGAATGTGAACTGAACTTCCAGCTTCACGCGACACTAGGAGGTTCAAAATCTACAACTACATTGTATAATTTCCACATATGTAAAAGAAAATTTTTTTAAAAAAAATCACTTTATATGTGTTTGTGTATGTGATTACCCCCCCACACACACACACACACACAGAATCTCTAGCACTCATCACGCCTGAAAAAGACATGCGCGTGAAGACCTGAGATGTTGCTGTTTGGTATGGTTCCCAAACATGGCATGGGTGTGCTTACAGTGAACTAAGACTTCTAAATTATAGACATTAGAAAGTAGAAACTGCCCAGGAGAAGTTGGCTGCATAAGGGTTTAGTATATATGAGTCCCCAGTGAAGCTTAGAGCGCTCCATGGGTGGCTGCACAAGCAATTTTCCCTTCATAGGTGTGTCACTAAAAGGATTCACATGGGAGAAAAAAATAAGGGTTGAAAGTAGAAGATAGGCAGACAGGAAAAAGTAAGATGTCTATTGAAGTGGGAAGCCATAAGACAGGACAATGAGGTGTATTGTATAAATGTATGAAAATGTCCAATATTAGATGGAAAAAATACTTACATCATTATGACTGTAAAATGGCTATTTTACTCTAGAAACTTTTCAGTCTTGCTTCATATTGGACTTACTGAATGCCTTCGCCAATCCCTGTTAAGATACAAATTTGTGTATCACTAACAATGTATACTAAAATCATGTAGGATGTGGCTTATAAATATCTGACTTAAGTGGCACTAAATTCTCAGTTTATTCCCATAGTAATTCTGTTCTCTCTCACTCAGGGAATGAAATACTTAGAGACAGAATTTAAGGTAAGCAGGGAAGGAGAGTGGGCCTTTGCATCGAATCGGCTCTGAACCATGATATTATTCATAAACATCTCAGAAGGATACTTGCTTAATATTCTCTTAGGTGCACCTTCACTTCTAAAGTCAGGGATGGGTATTTAAGCCAGTGACACTGACCCCAAATACAGTAGGGTCAATATTATTAACGTATTTCCTCCATATCCCAAGGTGACTACATTGCATTTACTATAATGACCTGGGAGATACCCAGAAACTAGTTTAAGAGGCTCAGAAGCCTTAATAACATTAGGTGAAATTGTGATTTTGAGTAAAAATTGATTGATATTCCCATTATAATATTTTGCCATGGAAACACCTTCATGTGGGACTAGGAAGCTGGCTCTGTGGATTAAATGCTCGCAGTGCAAACATGAGGACCTGAGATGGAACGCCCAGCACCCACACAAAAGCCAGGCACTACAGAAGCACATCTGTAACCCCATCACTGAGGAATAAAGGCAAGCTGATCCCCAAGGATTTCTGGTCCATGAGTTTAGGTGAAATGGTGAGCTCCGGGTTCAGGGAGAGAGCCTATCCCAAAATAAACAAGTTGAAGAAGTGGTAGAAGACAGCCAACATCAACCTGTACACACATATTCATGCACAAGCAAGTACAGCTACATGCACATGTCACAAACACATACTGCATACATACACCCAAGCAATGTTTTAGTGTAATAATGAAGGATTGTTTTTATGTTGGGCAAAAGATCCTACCATATAACCAAAATAAATACCCTTAAAAAATTGTTAGCATTTTATGTTTTAATGCATTTTATAAACTTGAACACAGCCTTTGGCCCCAAATGAATAAAAATATTATTCATTTATTTACAATATTTGGTAGTCAATACAATTTGGTAATTATTAATACTTTTATATTTGAAAACTTTATAATGAGAAAAGAAGTCATGCAGACTACTCCAAATCTGAGCCTCTGTGTGTGGTGTGTGTGAGTGCCACAACTTTCTCATGGAGATAGGGGGACTACTTTCAGAAATGTGTTCTTCCCTTCCACTAAGTGGGCTCTGGGGATGGACCTCAGGTTGTCAGGCTTGTTTAGCAAGCAATTTTACCTACTGAGCCATTGTCTCTCTGGTCCCCTATGTCCTGTTTTGAAATTTACACTTTTCAACTGCAACCGAAAACCAGATGCTTTCTTTAAATCCTACCATGCCATGCCTTCTGAAATCAGCCTCAGCGTTTAACCAAGGGTCATCCAGTTCACCATATCAGCAAATATTCTGAGTCATGGACACAAAATAATGGGCAAGGCAGGCTGCTGCTGCTGTGAGATTTAAAAATCAGGCGCTCTTTAAAAAGCCTGTATCCTAAATCGTGTGCTAGTAATAGACAGCAAAATTACAAAAACAGATTTGCTCACTCAAAATTCACATTGTATTGGAAGCACTTTTATGAGATAGGTAAATCTTTTCGGGCTACCACCATGGCTCAGTATTTTGCAATCTCATGCTACTTCCAAGATCTAAGTCCGCTAGATTAAAGGCATATAAATGTAAAGACCTAAGTAGACTTTAAATAATCAGGAGGCAGAAGCCTCTTTAGAACAAAGCTACTTTCAATATTTTGTATTGTTAGTAATTTCCAGAAGCAGCAAACAAACCATCAACACACACACACACACACACACACAATTTTTCTCCATTTCTGCAGCTAGAAAGGCATTCCAGCTTCAAGTTCAATGCCTTTACCTTCTGAGTGCAGATAACAATTCTCTAATCCACCAAGGCTGACAAGTACCTTTTGTGAATGAGACAGTCAGTTTTAGCTGTCAACTTGACACAATCTACAATAACCTGGAAAGAGAATCTCCAAAAGAGACTGTCTAGATCTGGTTGGCCTGTGGGTGTGTCTGTAGGGGAGAAGGTATCTTAGCTATGTTAATTTATGTGAGAAGACCCAGCCTAAATATTGTTGATACCATTTTCCCTGTGATTGGGTCCTAGAGTATATATATTCTACATTGATGTATAGATAGACACAGCATTTATATTTTTGCACTTCTCTCTGCTCTGGACTGTGAGTGTGACCAGCTTCTTCAAGTTCCTGCCTCCCTGACTTTACCAAAATCATGACCTAAATCATGGACCCACGGCACTACTTGCAACCTCTAAGGATATGGGACCCACTGGATTTAAATGAATTAGGTCATTGCAGGATAGAGGGAGCCCTTGTCTGGGCAATGGTGGTGCACACCTTTAATCCCAATACTTGGGAGACAGAGGTAGATGGAACTCTGAGTTTGAGGCCAGCCTGGTCTGTAAGAGCTAGTTCCAGTACAGGCACCAAAGCTACAGAGAAACCTTGTCTTGAAAAAGAAAGAAAAAAATTAACAAGGGGCTGGAGAGATAGCTCAATGGTTATAAGAGGGAGCCCTTGATAGAGGTACAAAGATTCAACTGTTTCCACTCCATCTTTCTGTTTCCTAGTTACCATGAGGCAAAAGCCCCCCTCTGCCAGGAGCGTCCCATCATGATGCATGGTAGTAAGAAGCTAAGCACCAGGGATTTATCTCCTTGAAATCATGTCAAGATAGTCCTTTCCTCTTTTAAGTCGCTCACCTCAAGCATCTTTGTCGTGGAGATAAAAAACTGCCAAACCTGTGAGTCAAGATCAGGACATGAACAAATTTCTGCCTCTTAGGGAAAGTATTTGGCATCTTTGGCACTCATTAGAAAGCAAGCACTCCTGACTTCTGCCAGCACTCCTGAGCCATAGCCATGTTATCTGTTACAACTCTGAGTAGTATCCTGTGGGTAAAAGAGCACCACACTGTCCAAGATCAGGAATGGCCAACAGATGACATCGCTATCACCTCCTTTTTTTAAACCATTGTTTGTTTATATTTCACTTTTATTTTAGTATTTAAAATTATAGAACAATTAAATCATTTCCCCTTACCTTTCATCCCTTCAAACCCTCCTACTTATCCCCTCCTTTCTCTCTCTCAAATTCCTGGCCTCTTTCTTCTTAATTGTTGTCACACACACACACACACACACACACACACACACATTTAAATATAATCTGTTTAGTCTGTATAAGGTTACTCGTACGTATATTTTCAGGACTAATCATTTGGTATTAGATAACCAATATGTGTGCTCTTCCCAAGAAAAACTATTTCTCCTGCTCTCAGCATTCCTTAGCTCTTGTGTAGAGCTGTGCCCTCATGAGCTTTCCCCCATCTACATTAGCATGTCTACTGCTGTTGTCCTTGTTCAGCTCATGTTTAGGCAATCATGTTGGTGAGATTTCATGAGTGTAGTGTTGGCGGAGGTCGCTGGTTCATTCCCTGACTGCCCTGAGTTGAAATAATCACACAGAAACTTTATTATTTAAATCACTGCTTGGCCAATCACTTAAGCACTTTGTAGCTAGTTCTTATATACTAAGCCAGCCCATTTCTATTAATCTGTGTATCACCATGTGGCTGTGGCTTACCAGCAAGGTTCCAGTGTGCCTGTCTCCTGTGGGTGGCTACATGGCTTCTCACTGACTCTGCCTACTCTCTCTCTCCTCTCTCTCTCTCTCNTATATATATATTGCAGCCTAGCTATATTCTGTTAAGCCATTGGCCAAAAGCAGATTCTTTACAAAACAATGGCAATAAAACATTCACAGCATGCAGAGAGGAATCCTACATCACCTCCCCTTTTCTGTCTAAATAAAAAGGAAGGTCTTAACTTTAACATAGTAAAATTACATATAACAAAACTGATATCAAACAAGAATTACATTTACAATATTTATATCTACTTTATCTTTTATTATAACTAAGGAAAGTTATAACTATCTATTCTTCAACTTCACCAAACAATACAGAAGGATATAATATTACCTAAGTAAACAGGAAGTACATGGTAAGCAAATTCCAAAACTTGAGAAATGACAGAGACATCTCACTTCCTGGACAGTCACCCTAAGTTCTGTAACATTGTGGTGCCCTTCTTCAGCCTGGTGGCTCACAGCATCTGGCAAACTTTTCCATGAAGCAGGGAATTTCAAAGACAGTTCCACCTATATTGGCAGCTTTTCAGTCACTTTCTTCTGTGTCCTGCAGAATGTCTGACAGACTCTTTCATGAAGCAGATACCCCGAAGGACTGTCTCACCTTCTTTAAGCAGCTTCACCAGTCATTTTTTGTGTGAATACTGCTAGTCCAGTCAAACTGTTCAGGCAACACCAGTTTTTTGCCCAAATGGCCAACAAACTCCATAAAGATCCTCTTTGGTGCCCATCATCCTCTTGAAGTAGATTGGTGCTTCCAGGAGCCAATGAGTCTAATTGTCATGAAAAATCCTCAGTTTAAAACATTTTAAATACCATATCCCCTAGGTCTTTGAAAAGTTTGAAGATTATCTATTTTATTAAGACACATCTCTATATGTCTAGGAAACCTAACTAACATGACTATAAGCTTGACTATTATAGATGACTATCTATTAACCTGTATTTTTAAATTATACATTATATTTTTAAATGAGCTGCACAGATACAATACCTTAACTAAGAGCAGAAATATACATATAACAAAATTGGCCTTAAATTTGTATCAATAAAATAAGATCCACCTGTACCAATGAAAATCTCTTTAGCATATCCCTCTTTAAATGTAAACAAACATTTTAAAATAATATTTGGGAATTTTGGTGTAGGTCTCTCCAAACTGCTTCCTACTTTTCACTGGGCAAAGTAATATTTTGGGGGTGTTCACAGTGACCTTTCAGGGGGTCTTGGTCTGTCAAACTACATTAGTCTGGAAGGTTCTCATTCTCTGTGGGAACAAAAGATTAACTTATTTTCCAAAGCCACAAATCCTTATATCCAAATTTTGAAGATAAGATACCTGTAAAACATACATGTTGGTTTAGCTTAGCAACCTGTACAATGAAATTTCTCTCTGTACTTAGCTCATTTACAGTCAAAAAATTTCAAAGAAAGCCCAATAATATAGATAATCCAGACTCTCTGTTTATTTTCTGCCTTTATGTAGTTTATTTTCTTACTCTATTACTTTTTCTACAAGTTTACTCTGTCTCTTTAAAGACTCTTTTATTTTTTAAAAACATTTACTTCTTATGATAACACTCTATACTCTTTTTTCTTCTCTCTCCCTAGTCTATGTACATTTTTAAACATGCTCTGACCCATTTGGAGGTCTTTTTCAGCTGAATTTGTCTTTATTGTGTATTTGTAATACTTTTCTGAAAAGGAACACTTCTTAAAATGCTAAACAGCATGGCTAGGACTAAGGCTTTGCCTTTTGGCTTCACCCAGTCCAACATGGCAGAAGCATGTTCACTGCCTCTGCAAGCAGTGCACACCACCCCAGTTCCAGGTATACAGTGGGTTTATGTCACATAATTGAATAGTTTTCAATAGGCTGCTCACAAATCCCATTTAATACTCAGCCTCATGAAAGAGCCAGAGTTCATGCTGGCTGCACAGACCAGGAAGCTGCCATTTTGAAACCACATGGTTTTTTTGTTTGTTTGTTTGCTTGCTTGCTTGCTTTTTTAATACTGGTGAATCAGGAAGACCTCTCCTAAAGGAGATGCCACATGCCACCAGGAAAAAGAGCCCATCCAAAAAATGTGGCTAAACTTTGTTTTCTTGTGTCTAGAATACCTCTCCAACCTCTCTCAGGTTTTTAAGTGAATTTGGCTAGCACATGTTGGCATGCCAATTTGTAGTTGGAGGCTGTTTGTTCATTTCTCAGCCACTCAGACTCCTGAAATAATCACACAGAAATCCATATTAATTGCAATACTGTTTGGCCAATAGTTTAAGCGTATTTTCTAGCTAGCTCTTATATCCTAAACTAACCCATTTCTATTAATCTGTGTATGTCCACATGGCTGTGGCTTACCAACAAGATTCCAGTAAGTGTGCCTCCTGTGGGCAGCTACATGGCTTCTCACTGACTCTGCCTAATATATATATATATGTTTTCCAGCCTGGCAATAGTCTGTTAAGCCAATGGCCAAAAGCAGATATTTTAATAACCAAAGGCAATAAAACATATTCATAGCATGCAGAGTGGAATCCCACATCAATGTAGCTTCTGATATTCCTAAAAATTCCTCTCACAACAAGTTCTTTGTTTCTCTGGCTCTTAACAATCTTTCCACCCCATGTTCTGCAATGATCCCTGAGCCTTATTTGCGAGAGTTATACTGTATATGGATCCATTAGGTCTAGGCTCCATGACTTTGTATTTTGATTGGTTGTGGTTTTCTGTAATGATCTCCACCTATTACAAAGAGAAGTTTTTCTTGCTGAGGGGAGAGAACTACATTTATCTGTGAGTATAAGGACAAACATTTAGAATATAGTTAGGAATCGTCCTAATTTAGTAAAGTGGTGGTTGTCGTACCCTTGAAGATCTATGGCTCCATTTGCCCTAGATAGCAAGGTGACTAGTCTCTCAGTATCAGGCATTGTTTTGATGTGGGATTCCCCTCTGTATGCTGTGAATACCATTTTGGTTAATAAAGAAATTTGGGGCCTGTGATAGAATAGAGCAGAGTTAGGTAGAGAAAACTAAACTTAAGGCTAGGAAAAAGAAGGTGGAGTGAGAGAGAAGCCTTGTAGCCCTATTGGAGACAGATGCTGGAACTTTACCTGGTAATCTACACCCTCATGGTGATACACAGACTAACAGATATGGGTTAAATTAATAAGTAAGAGTTAGCCAATAAGAAGCTAGAGCTGTCCAAGCAGTGATTTAATTAATATAGTTTCTGTGTGATTATTTCAGATCTGAGCTGCTGGGTGACCAGAAAGAGCAAGTGGCCTTCCTACAACAAACTGGCACCAATGTGGTCAACTAAAATCTACATAAAACCTGAGAAAGCTTGAAAAGGAATTCTAGACATAGAAAAAAAAATCTTCAGCTGCATTGGGGGGGTTGTTAGCAGTGTGCAGTAGTTGCCTTAAGAGAGGTTTTCCTGATTAAGCAGTAGCAGAAAAAAAGCCACTAGTTTTGAAACAGTTGCTTTCTGGGCCTTGCTGCCAGCATGAACTCTGGCTCTTTCAGGAGGCTGAGCATTTAAATGGGGTTTGTGAGCAGAACGCTGCAACTTGCTTAATGATAACATATACATGTTCTGGGCCTAATAATGGGGCTGAGAACATGGCTTGCACTAAACAGACCTCTGCCCCACCATGTTGGACTGGGCAGAATCAAAAGGAAAAGCAGCCTTAGAAATGCTTAGCATTTAAAGAAATGCTCCTGGACACAAAAGAATTACAGATACACAATAGGACAGATTCAAACACAAAAGAACTCTAAACAAGTCACAGTGTGGGGTAAATGTATGTAGGCTTGGGAGAGAGAAGAAAAAAGTATAGAGAGTTATAAAAAGAAGAAAATCGTTCTTAAAAAATAAAACAAAGTCTTTAAAGTGACAGAATAAACTTGAAGAAAAAGTAATAGGATAAAAATAAGCCATGTAAAGATGACATATACACAGAGACTCTGGATCATGTATAATATTGTGTTTTCTTTGAATTTTTTGACTGTGAATGAGCTAAATAAAGAGAGACATGTCATTGTATGGGATGCTAAGATAAACCAGCAGAGATATTTTAAAGGTTTCTTGACTTCAAAATTTGAGTCTAAGGATAAATTGCTTTGGAAAAGAAGTTCTTCGTTTGTTTCCACAGAAGATGAGAACCTGTGGATTACTTCCAGACTAATGTGCTTTGATAGACTGTTGTGGGAGCTCCTTCTGCTCCTTCAGCCAATAGCTGCTGAGATACCAGCC
>LOEQ01003509.1:72551-91603 GCA_001685075.1 Bramus lutescens
CCAGCGGGGGTCAGCGGCGCACGTGGCCGGGGACCTGGGCGGACACGGGTCGGGTGGCCGAGGAGGAGGAAACCTGATGGATCCGATCGGAGCTCTGCGGTGCCCTTGGGGACAGAGGAACCACCTGTGAGATGGCACTGGACGGCTCAGCGAGGCCGGCAAGTATGTCAAGTGAAGGGTCGGAAGGAATTGGCTTCAGCTAATAATCCGTCCGAACGTAACAAAGTTAGGGTCCTATAGCTTTATGAAGCCCCGCCGACCATTGAGCTTCTGTACCTACCTACTACTCCTGTTGTGCGGAGGGAAGGTTTTCCTGAGGCACCTTAGTCTTTTTTTCTCAGAAATCATAGATCACGTTTTCAGCTTTCAAGAATGGACCAGATCTTTTGGATCTTGTGCCATCTAAATCAGAGATATTAATAATACAACATACGTTGTAAATCCCAAAATTGACAAAAATGAAGTCCAGACTACTTTAAAAATGGGATGCAGAGGACCAGACAGATGAAGTTACTTCTCCAACATCACACAGCAGATCTAGGACAAGCTGTGATTTAAAGAGCCCAGAGGCACCCAAGGATGATCATAACTAACATTTTGTGTCAAGTGGATAAGGGGAAGTGCAAACTATATATATATTCCTAAGAAAAAATTACTATTTACTACCTCAGCTTACATCTTTTCAGAAGTACCACCTCTTTTAACACAGTGTATATTCTAATTATCAGCACGACCAAACTTGTAATGATCATGGGATTCGTCTTTCAAAGTAGGTGTGTGTAAAGTAGCTCATTGCTTGTGAGTGAACAGTAATATATGCTATTTAATTTTCAGAGAAACTCCCAATTGGGCAGTGACAGTGACGGGAACTGGCAGAGCAGCTAGTACTCTCTCGTTTTTGACAATGGGGACTGGGAATTTGAATTGTCTCTAGAAAAGTCTAGTAAAGATCCCTTAGAGTAGAGCCTACAGTTGAGTCGAACATGGGATGGGGAGTGTGGGTTGGGAAGCAGGCAGCCTGCTACCGACTCTCAGGTAGGCTGGGTTTCATGGTAGCTTGTTGCCAAGGGGCCAAAGCACATTTTAAGTACTTTTGCTACAAGGGCTGTTCCTCAACGGGATTATAAAAACTTAGTCAGTTGGCTATGGCCACAGGACCAGACAGGTCCCCTGACCAGACAGGTTGAGAGAAAAGTATCAGCCCTGGGTGACACTTGTGAGAGATACAAGGCAGAGCAATGGTCTTTGCCCACCCAAACACCTACTGTTGGCTTAGCTTCAACATGTACTAACTATAATAATTTATTGATCTTCACCTCTTGTAAAATTCCTAAGTGCCATGTTCTCTTTCTGGGATGGCCTTTGTCACATTCTGCAGTGTGGGACACAACACTGCTTAATGATCCAGATAGGCACAGCATCACCCTCATGGATGGAAAGTGGAAAGAGAGGCTAACAGGATGCTGATGTGCTATTTGATATGATTTCAACCTTGGTAACCTTAAACCGCCAAACTAATTAGAGTGTACTAAGAATTTTGACATTCTTTACTTTCCATGTATCGGTGTGATAAATCTGTAATGTTTGTCCTCATATGTCAACAAATAAGTCCTCTAAATAATAAGTTCATTTTAAAAAGGACCTAAGTTTTATCCTCTGGAGTTTTCTCATCAGTTATGTGTGTTATAACCAAGATCTAATGATCAATTTAAAGAAGTCTTTTTAGTGTAAAGAATTGTCCTTAGACCCCCCCCCATGCCTTTTGTACATCTTTTGATTCTGATGGAAATTGTATAGGCTTTTTTTTTCCAGAGATTCTAGGAGTGGGCAGTTCCACACACAATTCAGCACTTCGCATCAGCAAGTCTGAGGCTTCAGTCATGCTCAGCCATGATCCCTGTGGGTGGTCCATTTACACAGTCCTATTTTGAATTTAGGAGGACTCAAGAGCTTGAGCAGAGGAGAGTAGCTTGTGGGTTCTTCACTGTGACTAGGTACCTTGGTCTTGGCTTTTTGTTTTTTGAGCCCTGAACTATTGCTTAGCTAAAGATACTGATTTTAACAGCTTTATTGTTTGGGCATTAGCCCTCAGCTTCCAGAAAGAGCCTAGGATCTGCCAGTGTTCTCAGAGCCACCTGTGTGCAGCAGTCCCTGTGCCTCTTCTCCACTGTGCCTTGGATAAGTGGCTGTGACTGGGTTGGTTCTAAACTCTCTTAACCTGGTGATATTCTGTTATTCCAGAGACCACCAAACACTAATGCATGTAGACACAGCTAGGCTTAGTAAATTCATATCCTTTATGTCCAAAGAAAGTTCTAGTGGGCACTACTAGAAACCATTATTGAATGTGTCTTTATCTTTTTCTGGGTCCTAGGGCTATAACTAGAAAATATTTTTCAAAAACATTATAAAAACTCCAAAAGCCTCTTTTAAGTCCCTCCCTTTTATCTTCAATACACTGACTACAACTTCCATATATATGCATACATATTTATAAGAATATATATATGAGAAATAAATTACAGATAAAATGTATAGCATACACACACATACACCCTTTCTCACTAAAACTCTTATGAAAAGCAATGCTTTTAATTTGATATCTGCTCTATAATTCTTCCCTATAATGAAACTCTTAAGGCCTGTCCATCAATGTCTTTGAACTTACAGTATCCCAAGACCTTAAACAAAACCACCTCAAAAGAATATTTACCATTAAATTAGCACGTATGTCATAGCCATCAACATGCTTACAATCCCAAGGCTCTTGGCCATGTGCAAGAACACTTGATTCCTAAATTACCATCCTTGAACACAACAGCACACTCACCAGAAAATGAGATTTAGCCTCCATTAAGTAGCCATAGCTTAGCACAGATTGTAACTGTTTATGCTGGCCTTGATAAACAGTGAACCGCGTAGAAAGACAAGGTTAAGACACTGGCACAGCAGATGTGTGAAGAATATCAAACTATTAAGAAACTGAGAAGCTGGCATTTCAATAAGACGTCTGCCTCTTCTCCATTAATAAGGATGTTCTGTATAAAGTGATGTTTCCTGGGTGTCCTAACCCAGAGATGTGGTCCTTTATTCACCCGTGCATCATCAGATGGGCCAAGAGTGGATCAGAGCATGTGAACTGACTGCTGTGTGTAATTGTCCAGGTGCACATCATGACGGTGTCCTTCCTCTGCCACTGTTTGACGTGAAGTCAATCACATTGGCTGCCTGTGCTCATTCTCCTGTGATACACGGCTGGTGCTCATCCCCAAGGTTGTGAGTAGTAAAGCAGCCAATCGGAACTGTACTTGCCACACAGGCAGTTATGAGTGCTTGCTGTTATTATGTATAAGTGGATGAGCATGTACATTTGCAAGATGCAAATGAAGTCTGAAGGTGTAACGAATAAAGGCACAAAGAGATCTCTAAAAATTCTTGCCATGGTAAAAAATTACTAAGTGTTAAAGTTTTTAACAGTTGGCAAATTCATTCATCTCCTTAACCAAAAAAAAAATCCAAAAAAACTAATAAAAGAGTTGAGAAAACCTCTTCTGGGGTATTTTGACCTTTCAGCAACTACTCTAAAAGAGGTCAGAAAAGCAAAACAAATTAATATGTTTATATAGGCTTTTGTGTCACCTACATCTGATATAAGGATTCAGCTATCCAGTGGTAGACATATTTGCATTTGCACATTTAAAATGGCAGGGTTAAAGATCTCTAAGATCTCAGGGATAACTTAGAGGTAGAGTGCTTGACTAGAAAGCATGAACCATAGGTTCAATCCCCAGCTCCATATAAAACGAATTGGCAATATTAGCATGATATTAATACACAAAAAGTTGATGTCATCTCAGTTGCTGACATCACAACAGCTGATAGCCTTTGAACCCTGACTGGAAGTTCGACACTAGAGTCCCTTAAACTGCACAATGAGATCCCAATACAGAATCCTCTAAATGAGTCGGTTTACCATCTGGAATTTCAACAAATTTATTAATATGTTTCCATGTCACAACCTTCTACCACACTAATTCGAGAATGTGCCTATTATTTCAATCCCACTGAAATGTTCCAGCATCAGTCTAAGCCCACTGTGCAGGAGGAAAGGTCTTTAAAAAGTGCCTCGTGCTTATTCTGGACTAAGTGCTCTGGATCAAGCTCTGAGACCCAGTTCCTGCCCTCATATACAAACTAGGTCGGTAGCAGAAATGCAGACACCAATTACCATGCAATGTGATAGAGGGGCAAGAGAGCTCTCTCTCTAATAGACCACCTAGGGAAAGGCAGGATAGTCACTTCAAGCAGCAAGCAGAGCCGATCCTCTGGGAATGTCCTACTTGAGACCGTGGGGAAAGGCAAGGTGAGAAAGTCCATACTTGAGCCTGTGGAGCACATAAGCTGACTGCCTAAGGGTGTGCTGTCTTATAGTGACATCTGGAAGAGCAAAAGTGTAATCCTCATTTGGTTTGTTAAAGCACTGGCAAATGCTATGGTGTGTATAAAGTAAATGGTATGGACTTACTTTGCCTTTTAGCTCAGAGTAATTGCCCACCTGTATCTCACGCAACTACTTTTTAACAAGACAAAAGCAAATCTTTCTATTGTAGAACTTCACATACTTCTTGTTACATAAATCCTTACATACTTGGAGTCATTATAGTATATGGGAAGAGAAAAGATATGAACTGTTGCTTTTCATGGTGTTTTAAACATGTGGCTGTTAACTAATAGATAGCACATAAGTTTCAAAGGGGAATTTTATTAAAATTAATTGTTGGCAATTAATACATGAACCCAAATATACAGAGAAAATTCATGAAGAAGGGACCCTTAAAGAATGATAAAATACTATAGAATTAGTAACTGCTATACATTTCTCTCCCAAGATGGAGAAAAAGGTAAGGTTATCAAAATAAATTATTAGTGAAAAAAGGAAAATAGTTATTAAAATCTTCTTATTGGAGCGACAGCATTACAAAGTCTGCCAAGTACATGACAAACCTTTGCATAAATATGAAATAAGGAATAAATCCACAGATCACGTCTCACCAATGAGCTCTCCCCTTCCTGTCTCTTGTTTTTTCCATATTTATTTCATAATATTTTTGCAGAGTTTCGGGCCTTCACTAAGCCAGTGAGGTCACTAAAGTAAGGAAGTTGGTCCCTCCCTGTGATGGACTGATATGGGGAGAAAGCTGGACTCAGGCTAACTCCACTCAACATTAGCTACTTACTCCACTCCCAGACTCTGGGGGAAAAGAGCTTAACCTGTTTTTTTCCACATCCTTATCTGATGAGTGAAGATATTAATCACAGCCCATAATAAAACTATTGGGATGGTTACTTCAGTTCCACAGGTCATTTTGTAAAAATATTCTAGTTGTAAAACTGGGAAAGACAGACTCTTCTAAGACCAATGTTATTTCTCTTTTCTGCATTCATAATTAAATGTTCTCTCAGAATTATATTTCCATAGTGATCCCAAATTAGCACACTGGCATTCTTCTGAGACAGTTCAAAAGTATGCCATATTTTTGCTTGCATATATTAATCTTACTGGCAAATTCTCAAATATATAAAAATATATGTATATTTAAGCTATTCAGTATCCTTGGGCTCCTTTTAATAAGGAACTCATAATTTAGAAATGTTACGGACTTTTAATAAAGAGCTCTTAATTAGAAATAAGAGCAAAGAAGGAATTAAGGGCTTTATGAAAGAAAATATTATGAAATAAAAAATTAATAATTCCTCAAAAATAGCTTATAGAGATATTTTTCTCATAAATAAGAAATATATATGAAATGTAATCTTTTGTAATTCACTCTGAGTTCAGGATACAGGCTATCACCATAAAGCAATCATTTTACCTTTAGGATACATTTTTGCTTTAGAAGCAGTCAGTAGCAGGTCACACCACACATGCCTCTCTAATGATGGAACTCGTGGACTCATGAGGAAGTAGAATATTATGTATTCCATTTCCTGATAGCAGAGGAGATCTATCCTTAAAATAAGTGACTGAGATGTGATACAGAAAAATAATGTTCTACAGAAAACAAACATACTTTGCATAAACACACTTTAGAACAGCAGAAACTGAAATATTCCTTGAGACAAAAAAAATGGTCTTTATATGAAGCATTATTGAAATACATTCTAATGATGTTTAAAATACCGAGAGCAACCAAAGCTTAGATAATGCCTTTCAAAAGCATAACTCTAATGTCAAACATAAAAGAATTTGAGATAATCACTTTGGTCCAAGTCATTCTTTATTCTAGTTAAAGGCTAACTGCCAATATGTGGGTCCTTTCTCCCCAGTCTCTGCTTTGCATCACAACTAGTTAATTAGTCCAGTTAGTGCAAGTTACTGAGGACTTAAACCCCACCCCAAGCCTCCTTCATGCACTTTAGGAACTTCCTGAAGCCTTTCAGGCCTACTTCTCCCACTCTGAAGGAATGGTCCTGACAGCTGGAGACGCAGACTGAGAATGGAAACCAGGCACTAGAGCAGATGAAGAGCTTGTGGGGTGCAAGAACTTTGGGCATCATGTTCAGTCATCTTCAGCTTTCATCTTAGGTCAAAAGGCAACCAAGAAATTAATTAACTAGGACTAATCCGGAGCTTCCCTGGGTCTTGATTTTGTTTTTACACATCCGCCTTAACCTTTACTTCCTACTTCCCTGGTCTAACTCAGAACTGCAGCTTCAGAATACTTAGGCTCAGGATAAACTGGTGGGAAAGCCAGATGTTCCACAGATGAAATTATATGCAATTGATTTTAGTAAGTAAATCCATACAGGACTCAACTCTGAATTCTATCTTTATCATTATGTTTTGAAATAGATAAATAAATACATAAATAAAGCACGAGAAATTAGATGAGGTCATCTAAACTAAATCATTTTAATTTCCAAAAACATGACTTTGTTTTCACCTAGGGGCTTTAGAACTTAAATTTGTATTGCTTTACCAACACACAACCATGGCTTTCCATAAAAGCGGATTCACTTCAGAACACTGAAGTCAGTTTCCGAATATTTGTATGTCAGAGTGAATAGCTAGGGCTACCCCACAATAATGCTGGTTAGAAATGCAACCCCTGGCTTCCTGTAAAGAAATTTCTTAACATAGAGTTTCTCCGGTGATAACAATTGAATGGTTGATGCTGAGAATAAACAGCAAAACAAAAATATATGAAAATATATATAGTTGTGGGAAGTTAGAACTCATGATTTTCTTGTTTGTTTGCTTGTTTGAGAAAAATCTCTCCCAATATAAACTAGGGTAGCCTGGAGCTCCTAGAGATCTGCCTGCCTCTGCCTCCTGAGTGCTGAGATTAAGGGTGCGTATCAACATAGCTGGCCTAGAACTCATGACTTTCTATACAATGATGAATGGAGATTTTTGAGAAGAACGGTAGGGATGGATGCAGAGCATTAACAAATGAGTTGGATAACCCCATCATAAACTTAAAACTGGTTACAACAGCAAACTTTGTATATATGTTTCACCACAAAGAAATTACTGAAAATAAAAAAGATCAAGCCTGGGACATAGTCTTCTCTGAATAGATAAGCTGATAACATCATCCCTGGCAAATCAATAAGGTAAGTAAGACTAGAAAGACTGTAAAATTTTTACAATGTGTAAGATTTACACATCCGCCTTAACCTTTACTTCCTACTGCCCTGGTCTAACCCAGAACTGCAGCTTCAGAATACTTAGGCTCAGGATAAAGTGTGGTGGGAAAGCCATATGCTCCACAGATGAAATTATATGCAAAATTGTATACATATTGTAAAATCTTTCTCATACCTCAAATAATTATCAGGCAGAAAGACCTAATTAAAATTTCCTGGAGTGTCCCTTAGGTTTAGATCATACTACAGGGAAAGAGTAATTTGCCATTCAGTGAGTGCTATCTGGTATTAGCATTTGTCTGAGCTATATAGTGCTTACCTCTGGGCTAGATTTCTACCCAAGGTCAAGAATTATTTTCAGTAATGGTGAGTAGCAATTCCAAGTGTTATGTTTTGCCATTTGTTGAGACAGGAGCTCAGGTAACCCAAGCTGACCTGCTCAGAGGTGCTGAGTAGTTGATAACAATCTTGAACTAACGATCCTCCTGAGTCCATCCCTCAAGCCTTAGAATTCTAGGCCTGCACCAGTGTCCAGTGTATGTGTTAGTTGAGGACTGAACCTTGGGATTCATGTATTTTTTTTACAGATAAAATATGCCAGGCGTGGTGTTGTCCAGCTATAATCGCAGCTATAATTTGGGAGACTGAAGTGTAAGGTCATGAGTTCAAGACCAACCTGGGTTACATAGGGCAGCCTTGGCTACCTATACTAAATATATTCATGTAAATTCCTTTATTCAGATGATGTCTTTACAAAGATTTACAGATACCAAACCTATTCGGTGAATAGAACTGTGTGTGTGCATATGTGTGGACATGCACACCTTTGTATTCTTCCTAAAATGGGTCAAATAATGTTGCCTGAAGTAGAATAAATAGAATGCTAATAGAATTACTGAGCATTTACTGTGCCCAGTGCACTACGAAGGGGGAAGTATCTTGTTTTGGCTGAAAGTCTATAAAATAAAATCCTGGATTGAGACTATTTAATTCAAAGATTTTCATCATGAAACCAACTCATCTGAGAAAACAGCAAAGTTTAAAACAATACTATCAGTAAGTATGATAGATTTCCTTGGTTTGGAAATTTCCAAGCCACGATATTCTGCCCTGTCAAAATATATTCACTGGGGAATTTTTCACTTGATGCATTTCTTTTGAACTGAATCACATTTTTACATCTAGCTGGTTTCATTATTAAATGAAAGAGAAGGTGGTTCCCCTCTGGTCCTGAAGGGAACCACAGCCTTGAATGATGGTCTAACTTCTAGGTTCGCCTACAGTAACACCGAAACCAGAAACTTGTGGGAGAAATGTCACTTTATCTGAGAGAGTAAAATCAAACTCTAACAGGAAACAGCAAATTCATCTTTTTTCTTTTTCTACTCGACTCTGCTGGAGACCAAGTCCCTGGCCAGAGCTCTTTAAAGTCGCACTTCTTTTACATGGATGAAACTGAAGTCACCGGCCTGTGCTTTCCCCAAAGGAATCCCTACAGAGCAGTGGGAACGATTCAGATACATTTTCAGAGCAGACCTGTACTGCCTGCAACGCACTACTTGGAAAAAAAGATGAAGGGGAAACCTCAACTACTCATTACAGAATGAAAATGAGTTCACTGAGTTTAAGTTTCATAAGTCAGAAAGTGCTATTCTAAATACCGGGGTTGTTTTCTTGAGTTGTCTAGGGACCCGTAGGATACAAATCAAAGTCTAACTAGACTGGAATTGAAGCTATGTCCTTTGAACTTGAGTATTTGGAACTGTCAACAGTGGTTTTATTTTAGAGATGGTACATGTGTACAAATTATTCTCACCCACACAATTTAAAATGTAATTTTAAAATTAGCCTATTAAATGCAAATCTTTCAAAAAAATTTCCAAAAATTAATTATTAGCATCTAGCCAGCTCTTTGCTTTCAAAGCTGAAATCCATCCTGCCTTCAGATGTATTGTCAGTCACTGTCTTTATCACTGCACATGCACACAAAACTATTTATTTTTCTCTCTCTGCAGGTGGTGAGAACCAGGAAGGGGAGCCTGTGCTTTAAGTTGCTTGCGCCTCATCCTCTGGATTCCGAAGGCTCACTGGAGGCTCACTGGAGGCTGTATGCTGTTAATGCTAATTGTGATAGGGGTTTTGCCTCTGACTGACTCCTACATGTTAGCATTAACAGGATACGGTGCCTGTTACTAGCATTCACACAGAACAAATGGCTGCCGTGGGAGGGTGACAGGACCATTAGTCACTCTGCTGGATGAGCACAAACTTCAAACTCTATCATTTCTTAATGTACTAATCATAATCTGGTTACTAGGATGTTCCACTGTAAGTGTTAAGATAAATGTCATTTAAAAGATTTATCAGCAGTATCCCAACAACATTTCAACTTCAAGCCCACAGCATGTTTATTTTTATCTTTAATGGAAAATGAAACTTGTACCATTTATAATCCAAAATGATGCTCATAAGCACTTTTGATGATTCAACCAGAATACAGGCTGAATATACTATACATAAAACATAGCTATAATATCTCTGTAGTTAAAGTTCAGGGCTGCCATTCTCCACTAATATCAAGGATTATCTGGAAGTAGCTCTTGTAAGACTTGGAATTAGCATTTTTCCCATGTTATGATGTCTTATTTAGTCAGCTTTGTTAAAGTTCTTAAGTCTCAATTTGTATTTTATTTTAAGGGATAATTGAGACAACACTGAATGATTTTGAATATGAAGTATTATCCAGGTGGTGGCACACGTCTTTAATCTGAGCACTCAGAAGGCAAAGGCAAGCAAATCTCTGAGTTGGAGGCCAGCCTGGTCTATAGAGAGAGTTCTAGAAAACCAGGGATACGCATAAAAAACCAACTCAAAACACACACACACATATATAATAAAGTATTACAACACTCATATAATCCCTGAGAGCTACCTGTATTTTCCTCACAAGGCACAAAAATTTAACTTAGAAAAATTCTGATTTGAAATGAAACCCCAAATCTAGGTTCAAGTTCAATATAGCTGAGCCCCACAGTAAAGCTTCTGTTTCTTCATGCACTGAACGGGATGACACTTTCAAGGCTGGTGTGTCACTTTGTGGAGATACAGAACTATTCATAAAATAGTAAAGTGCCACATTAATGTTCTCTCAAAGTTAATTCAAAATGCTACCTGCTGCTTTGTTATAATGAATAATTTGATTTGCAGAACCAATGTGTAATGTTGAATTTCTATGTCATTCTCTACATTACTTATAAATTATATTCAGACAGTTGTATTGTCATGTTTATACCTGTTCTGACAGTTTTCCTGAACATTTTGTCAAGCACCTTTTTCACTAGAAACAAATACATTTCATGAGACTTCAGCTGGCTTAGAAAATGTGTGTGAGAGAGAGATCTCCTTTTCTTTTGCAAAGTACAGAGTGTAATTTCTGAAGCTATTTACCCAAGAAGAAGACAATGGGAAAGACTTATAAGGACAGTGAGGGGAATGTTCAGGCCTGCTAGGACACAGTATCCCCTGGAAGGGCACCCCACCTCCATCCCATGGCCCCATCGCTTTCTGCTGTATTTGCTGCCAAGACAAATTCCTCTTCTCAACCCTTGGGCCAATCCTGTGGTCCCAGAGGTTCTGTGGAAATGATCACGCCAAGGTGTTTCTTGGACTGCTGTTTCCCTGGCCACAGTCTAGCTTCAGGACTCCTTGTTATCAGTCTCAGTTCTTCACATTGCTTTTGCTGCTACAGCCACAATGTCAGAGCACATCAATAATGACTAGGTTTTCTACATTCCCGTCCTGCAGTTCTAGTCAAAAGCTATGAACTTCTGTGACGAGCTCTGGGCTACACCGCATGCCTAGGCAAATTACTTGATCCAGCCTCAGTTTCCCCATTAGTGTATGCATCTCTATTACTTGTCTGTTTTTAAGGATGGCAGGCTAAGATGAAACACACAGGACAGAGCACAATGGCTCTATCAATACCAGCACTGTGAAAACACAAACCTTGAGCATTTCCATTTCCGTCACCTAAACCAAGAGATCTAAGACAGCAGGTGTCCCTAACACTCTAGCTCTCCAGCCATAACCCAGACGTGGCCCAAAGGTCGGGTCTTCTGATGCCCAACTCTCCTGGGCTTCTATTTGTTGATCTCTTCATCACAGACAGGATTATTCTGGACCAATATTTCCAGCCATTCCAAAAGTTCTTGGAGCCTGAGTAAGACTGGGTGTGTTTGGGGTGGAAGGCGAGTCATAAGGAAGTGGAAGCTCGCTCGCTACTTTGGCTGGGACCGATTTACATGAAGGGCAGTTTTATGGGGTTGAGGAAGGAAATAGCAATCCTGGTTTTGTACCCAGAAGACTGAATGACACAGGACATCAAGAGAATTCACTAAGCACTCACACATTCTCCCAGACACTTGCTGAGCTCGAAATTAAACCAAACTAGAATTTTGGTGTATGATTTTTTTTTTGTAACATTTTATCAACAACTACAAACTAGCAGAGAGGGTTGGGAGAGGGAGTTGGGAGACTGAAGCAGAGAATGTGGCGAACAAGAAATTTTCTGAAAATAAATGGCCAGTACCTGAAAGAATGGGGAAACTATAAGAGAAATGGGAACTTAAAGAAAAATTAATGTAGGAAAAATATGCATTCACAGGAAATTAAAAATATATTTAAAAATTTTTAAGCAGACCCACTAAGTACCAAGAAAAATAACTGCTTAAGACTGGCACAACTATAGAATGTTATCATTCTATAACAACAAAAGAAGGTCCAGAATGACCAGAATGTGCTGGGTCTTAGGAGGTGCACAGCTTCAGGTCCAAAACCAAACAAGAACTTATTAGCAGCATCACTTGCTAGATGCCAACTGAACTATTTCTAAAGGCTGACAGGGCATTTCAAAGAAGACTTCAGCATCTAGCCAGAGAGCTGCGTAGAGGTAAGCAGAGAGAAAAGCCAGTTAGAAACCCGGTTCACCTTCCCTTTTCCTGTAGGAAGGATCGAAACTCCAGGAAAATGAGAACTGGGTAAGAAATAGACAATAAACTGGAGAGAGGAAATATATATTACACAGGCAATAATAGCTTCAGACAAAGCCTGGGCACCAGTTCAGAAGTATTCAGACTGAAAAAGAAAAAAAACAGTTTTGGCAAAGGCTTTGAAAAAAGAAAATCCAGTAATCAAAGTCTGCTCAAAGGTGAGATGAAGCAGGTATTTTCAAACACTGGAGAGTATCCCTTGTCAAAACCTGAATGCAAGTAATGGACATGAGAGAGGAAAGGGGTATAAAGCTAATTCCTTTTCCAGGTAAAACGCTGTCATGGGTCTTTCACAACTGGTGATGGCTAAGTGCATACAAGTATATTCAATAGTTAAAGTATGAAAATCCGATGTGATACTCCACGGCCTCCATTCCAAATGGCTATTCTAACTGCGTGGAAGTTCACTGAGTATGTGTACAGACTTTGGGTCTAGTTAATTTTGGTGTATGATTTTTTTTTATTTGCAACATTTTATAATGAAGTTTACTAAAAGTTTAATATTTAAATATATAAAAAAGTTTTATATATTTTTAAAAAATACAAAAGCCAAGCCCTTTGGAGGATGGCATCTGCAGCATCTAGCAGTAGCTTCACTACCAGAACTGCAACCCTATGCAGGTTTTCATACAAGAGGCAGCACAAAGTAGCGGAGAGAAATCACCTGCATTCAAATTCTGTTTCCTCGCTTATGAAATGGAAACACTGTCTGAACGAACTGTGACAATTAACTAAAAGGCTCACATCCTAATTCCAGCACTCTGGAGGCTGAGGCAGGAGGACGGCATAGCAAGTTCCAGGCTAGGCCTGACTACATACTGAGACCCTGTCTCAGACAAAAACACAGAAAAAGTTTCTGTGGCAGTCTTACCATGTTGGCACAAAGTAACTACACAGTTAATAGCATCTTCTAACTACAAAAGCATGATTTTAGAAAAGGATCTTTACCACACCACTGTTTAACAAAGCAAGAGATGGCAACAGATACAGTGTATTTCCACATATGTTTATAAATGGAGGTTGTGGGGCATGGACTTTGCTGAGGTAGCCAGAGATAAAGCAAACACATTATACTAAAGGTTTTTATTTTAACTTACTATACATACTTAAATTTTAGAAGGTTACTGGGAAGATACAGTGTTCTCTGTCTGTCTGATTGCATCTTCAGTCACCTGTAAAGACACCAACAGCTTTACTTCTCAAACAGACCTTTCAAAATCCCCCAATCCACAGTTCAACCCTCCACTCCTATGAAACCTGTCCCACTGTTTCTCAGTGATTATTATGCGAAGCTAAACAAGAAGAGTTAAAAAACAAGTTGCCAATATAGATCCCCAAATGTATCCCATTTAAAACTACATAATCAGAGGCATATTACATGTAGGCTTCCCAAGCTTATCACCTTGTAGTGAAAGGAGAGCGGGCCTGCTTTTCGTCCCATCTGGCTCCCACACGGCTAGCTTATAACCCGAAATAACAACACATAAATTGTATTCATTTAAACACTGCCTGGCCCATTATATCTANCAGTTTCTTTATTAACCAATGAAAGTAACACATAGACAAATGACCCTCCTACATCATCACCTTATTCTTTCTATCTATAGAACAAAAGCATTACTATAGGAAAAATCACCAGCTGGGAAACACAAGGTATTTTACTCAAGGTATCTTGTGAGGGCACAGCTGTGTTTGCACCAGACTGCATTACAGACCTAGTGCAAAGAGGTATCAGCACAGCCCGTGCTCCCATTCTATGGACAGGCTGTCATGAAGAAATAAGCAACTTGAAAATAAACTGGTCATGTGCTTAATAAGTTTGTTGGTTAGCCTTAATTTATTGTTCACAGAGTGACTGAGTAAGTCAGAAGAGCTGAGGCAAGTCTCAGGCAGCTCTCACAACACGGTTGACAACATGGTGCTGAGGTCAAGAAATGTGGCACTCTTAAACCTCATAAGCCTTAATTTTTCAAATGTTCATTAAGTTCACAATTTTTTTAAAAGAACTCAATTAGGACTAACAGAGCTACTAAGAACAATTACCATCACATCCTTTCTCTTTGAGTTCTATGCTATCATTTTAATGATATTAACAAATTTAAAAGGCAAATTATAGCTTTATTCTTGCCAAAAGACCATCAGTGAACAATCACTACTAATAAGACAAATTAGTACTGTTTTTATTTTGCTTCTCTCCAAGGCCACCACCTCTATTTTGTTGGGGTTTTTTGTTTGTTTGATTTTGGGTTTTTGGTGTTTTTTTTTTTTTTGCTTGGTTTTTGGTTGTTACTTAATTTCTAAGATGAACCCTCCACAGAAGAAAATTTTTGCAGTGAAAACTTACCATTTTCCGTGATCTTTCCAATAGCTTGTCCCATATTGTAAAATGTGCCTGAAAAGAGAAGATCTGCTATGAATGCATACAGGAGGAAGCTGGAGTTTTTAGATTTATTTTTATGTGTTAAGTGCTTTCCCTGCATGTATGTACATGCGCCACATCTGTGCCTGGTGCCTGTGGAGGTCTCAGAGGGCCATCAAATCCCAGGGTTTGTTATGAGCCATTTTATGGGTGCTGTGAGTTGAACCCAGGTTCTCTGCAAGAACAAGTGCTCTTAACTACTGAGTCATCTCTCCAGGCACTCCCCACACCCACATCAAGAAAATTTTGTCAAAGTCCAAATCATATCTATGCGTCTATCTGTACGCAGGCGTGTACATGTGGACGGTGTCCATTTGAAATCATATCTATATGTCTGTCTATACGCAGGCATGTGCATGTGGACAGTGTCCATTTGAAATCATATCTATATGTCTGTCTATACACAGGCATGTGCATGTGGACGGTGTCCATTTGAAATCTATCTATATGTCTGTCTATACACAGGTGTATGCATGTGGACAGTGTCCAAGAAGGCTAGACGTCTTAGACACACTGGAGCTGGAGTTGTGGGTGCCATGAACCAAACTCTGGTCCTCTGCAAGAGCAGTACATACTATTACCTGCGGAGCCATCTCCAGTCCCTTTATGCAGCTTTTTAAACCAAGTAGGAAGATGTGTAGAATGAGAGTGTGATTATAAAGGTGAACAGAAGGCTTCTGTAACAACCCCTCACCCCGCCCCCAACCCACCAAAAGGTAACAGCCTAGACAGGAAGCCGTCAAAGAGAACTCTTAAAAAAAATGTGACAAGGCTAGGAGGAGGAGGAGAAGAAAATGAAATGACCCCTAATGATACTATGTTATAAAAACAGACAGGAGCCTAGAGTAATCATCATCAGAAAGGCTTTTTCCAGCAACTGATGGAAACAGATGCAAAACATTAAGAGTTCAGGGAATCTAGTAGAAGAGCAAGAGGGGGGATCGCAGGAGGTGGAGGGGTCAAGGGCACAAGAAAACCCACAGAGTCAACTAACCTTGTCTCATAGGAGCTCATAGAGACTAAACCAACAACCAGGGAGTCTGAATGGGTCTGACACATGCATGTGACAGTTGCATAGCTTTCCTCTGGTGTGACTCCTAACAGTGTGGACTGGGACAGTCTCTGCCCCATTCGCCCGCTTTTGGGACCCTTTTGCTCTTACTGGGCTACCTTGCCTACCCTTAATATGAGGGGAGGTGCCTAATCTTATAGCAACTTGATATGTTACGTATGGTTGATATCCCTGGGAGGCCTGCCCTTTCTAAAGGGCAACAGAAGAGAGAATGGGGGACTGGGAGGAGAGGAAACTGTGGTCAGGATGGACTATAGGAGAATAAATGTGATAAAGATATTAAAGTGCAGCTCTCCACAACTGATGGATTCTGGTGGGGTGCAGGTGGGGAAGGAGTCAGTTTGCTTCAAGAAGATGGCCACTGGGAGATTGGCCATGCGCCAGTGAATATCTGGGCAATACGTATTGGACTTTTTTCTTTCTTTCTTTCCTACTTCTCTTTTTATTAGGGGTGGGGGGGGGTCACAAGGTAGGGGACAGACCTGGGAGGACGGGAAGTAAGTATGATCAGGATGCATTATGTGAAATTCCCAGATAATCAACAAAATATTAGTAGGGAATAAATAAACAAAAGTGACCAGAGGAAGGATGTGCACAGACCCCTCACCTCGTGGCTGGGATATCCCGTTCTCCCGTCTTTGTCCTGCTACTTCACGTACAGCACGTCTATCATCGAAAGCATTCTCCCTGATGGGAAGTAAAACTGTGCCCCACTTTCCAAAGACTGCAGCTCTTTCCCTGACTAGCCCATTTCACCCTCTAGAGGTCATCCTTCCTGTCAGACCACAAGCGCTCACAGGGCATGTCATTAGGAACCACCTGCAACGCTGTGACACTGAAATGGCAGAGCCATGGCTCAGAAAATTACACCGCAAAGAATGAGCAGAAAGCTCACTGATGGTGGCAGTGAGGTACAGGGGTGGTCAGTGACCATTTCACACAAAAATGAGCTCAGTCTGCAACGAAATGCAAAATTATTAACTATCTACATGCAAACCCTTCTATAGACAGCATGGTAAGCCAAAGAGGAAAACTTAACCCTCTGGAGGCAGAAGGGACAACTGCTGAGAGAACTTAGCCTGTAGCTGTAGCTGTAGCGGGGACACAGCAGACAGAAGAAGGCGTGGCCTGCAGTGAGGTCAGCAAGGCAAGCAGGGGGGAGACACTGCAGGGCTCAGCGACACAGAACAGAGTCAGATTTGTTTCAGGGGACCACTGGAAACTTGGGGCATGAAGAATCAGACAATCTGTATACGGTGCACACCTGTAATCCCATCCTTAGGTTTGTTTCAGGCAGACCAGTGGAAACTTGGGGCATGGAGGATTAGACAATTTGTATATGGTGCACACCTGTAATCCCATCCTTAGGTTTGTTTCAGGCAGACCAGTGGAAACTTGGGGCATGGAGGATTAGACAATTTGTATATGGTGCACACCTGTAATCCCATCCTTAGGTTTGTTTCAGGCAGACCAGTGGAAACTTGGGGCATGGAGGATTAGACAATTTGTATATGGCTCACACCTGTAATCCCAGCTTTAGGAAGCAAAGGCAGGAGGGTGAGAAGATCAACGTCACCTTAATCTACACAGTGACTTCAAGGTCAGTCTGGACTACAGGAGATCCTGTCTCAAAAGACGGAAACAAAGAGTGGGCTGTATCAGTGGCTTGGGGTGTGAAAAGCACTGGCTGTTCTAAAGGAGCCAGGTTCAAGTCCTAGTACCTACATGCTGGCTCATAGCCATCCTAGTTCCATAGGACTTGATGCCATCTTCTGGCCTCCATTGACCATGCAGTGCACAGACATACTTACAGACAAAACACTCATACACATAAAAATAATAATTTATTCAAGTGAACAGTCAGGCGGTGGTGCATGCACCTTTAATCCTAGCACTTAGGAGGCAGAGGCAGGCAGATCTCTGACTATAAGGCCAGCCTGATCTATAGAGCTAGAACCAGGACAGCCAGAGATACACAAAGAAACCCTGTCTCAAAAAACAACAACAAAAAGTAAGCAAACAGATGGTTCTGACTACAAATTCGGGGCTACACTATAGAAGGTAAGGATGAAAGCAGGAGGTAGGATGGTGCTATGCAGCAGATGGGTTAGAATCAGACTGCGTTGAGCTAGGAGTCCAAAGGGTTTGCTAATAAATGGGAAGAAAGAACAAATCAAAGTAGAAATGGGGACAACTAGGGAAAGAAGCATGTGTGCAGGAAATCCAACATGCAAACATGGGTGTCATCATACTTGTGAGAGTGGATTTCTGATTCTGTCCTATTGTCTATCCTTTTCAATGCCACAGTCTTGATTGCTGCAGCTATAAACAGGCTGTGAAGTCAAGACAATACCTCCCATGTTACAATCTACCAAAATTCTTTGAGCTATTGTAATTCCTCTGTCCATCACTTCAACTTTAGGCTATGTGCGCTAAAAAATTTAAAATGAAAAAATATTTAAATAAATGAAAAGATATTCCATATTAATTTATTAGAAAACCAAACATATTAAAGGCAACAATTCTTTTGAAACTACAACAGAGGTTAAGAGAAATTCCTGTTATTATTCCAAAAGGTTTACACTAAAGTTAAATTAAGCATAAAGGGCCCATCAAAATCCCAGCAAAATTCTTCAAAGACCTCAAAAGAATGGTACCCAACTTCATTTGGAAAAGCAAAAAACCCAGGATAGCCAAAACAATCCTGGGCAATGAAAGAACTTCTGGAGACATCACAATCCCTGACTTCAAACTCTATTACAGAGCTACAGTACTGAAAACAGCCTGCTACTGGCATAAGAATAGACAAGAGGACCAATGGAACCAAACAGAAGACCTGGATATCAATCCACACATCTTCAAA
>LOEQ01003509.1:106821-119305 GCA_001685075.1 Bramus lutescens
AAAAAAAGAAGAGTTTTGCAAGGGTGAATGTTTAGGTCGGCTGCAGTGAATCTGTGCCACGTTTCTGTGGTCTTGGAAAAACATCATGTTGATTTTGGAGAGAACATCCTAGAACTCTTTGTGAATGGGCTAGGAAAGTTTGCATGGAGCCTTTAACCAGAGCAGAGTAAACTGGAATTTGAGTCTCATCCGTGGATGAATCCCAAAAGAGCAACCGTTCTGCACGGTTGGCGATCAACAAAACTTTGTTATGACTGTTCGTGTAAAAGTACTGCTGCATCTAAGGCCTTTGTGGTGCAGAGTGTTACAGCTGAAGCAGCGTACAATTCTATACTTATGCAAAGTTGGACCAATATGGTTCAATAAATTTAGCCTGGGACTTTCACATGACCTCTTCTTTTAACTTGCGATGGAGTACACAGCCACCAGGTGTCAGCTGGGACACAAATACTCTGTCTTACGCCACAACAAATGCGCTGGCTCCTGGGCCCTAATAATACATATTTACAACTGCATAGAGAAAGTGTTAAGACCTGTCCTCAACCTTAAGGTAAGAAATGTAAGTTTGGGTTCAACCATTTTACTGATCTATATCTCAGGAAATACCCTAATTCGGACGGGAAGGGTGATGCACCTCTGCCGTCCTTCCTCAAATAATCTTAGGCGGGAGGACCAGAGAAGGAAGAGCTGGAGCTGTTTGACAGACCTTTTCTGATCAACGGCGAAAATTCTAATTCAAACCTGGAAACGTATATGCATGCGTGCGTGCGTGTTACTTCTTTAAATGTACTATGATCCCCTGAAAGCTTTCAGTTTCACCAGCCTTCTAGAGACTGTATTCATTTAACCCCACCTAGAAACGCTATGGTTTGAACTCAGAGATCCACTTGTCTCTGCCTCCTGAGGGCTGGGACTAAAGGCATGTGCCACCACATCCATTGCAGAGGCCTAAATTGTTGCCCAAATTTAAGAACTGCTTCTCCCAGCTGTGATAGTTTGAATGTAACCCCCCCATAGGCTCTTAGAGAATAACACCATTAGGAGGTGTGGCCTTGTCGGAGGATATGAGTCAGTGTGCCTTTGGGTTTTGAGGTCGCATATATGCCCAAATTACTCCCAGCATCTTAGTTCACTTCCTGATGCCTGTTCAAGAAGTAGAATTCTCAGCTCCTTTTCCAGTACCATGTCTGCCTGTATACTGCCATGTCCTACCATGATGACAATGGATTGAACCGCTGAACTGTAAGCCACCCAATTAAATATTTTCCTATATATCAGTTGCCATGACATGGTGTCTCTTCACAGCAATAGAAACCCTAAGACCCCCCCTTTCCTTATTTTTAATTTATTATACAACATACTGGGTTTGTTACAGAAATTTCATGTCATTAAACATTTCCAATTGTTCCCCAGACCCTCCTGTGCCAGAGTTGCTGATTCCTTCCCTCAGACTGCCCACTGTTAACACTGGGTTTCCAGTCTGTGTGTTAGTGGAGTCCTCTGAAGAGCAGACACAAAGGCAGAGTTCAGTAGGCAGAATTCAGTATGCAGGGATTTTAGTAACAAAAAGAATTATGATATACATACTAAAAAGCACCAAATTCATAGTAGCGTTCAGAATTAAATGGCAGTAGGGAGTGAAGGAAGAGATTTCTTTACTCAAAAAAAGTGCTGGATAATGAATGGAAAGGAATCAACATTCTGCAGCTGTGGGTCTCATAACTGGTTCAGGTGAAGGAAATCTTCATGGAACACTAAAGTGAGGGAGGTTGGCAAGCATTTTAGCACACGCCTTTAATCCCAGCGTTCAGGATATAGAGGCAGGAGGATCTCTGTGAGACTGAGGCCAACCTGGTCTACATAGCAAGTCCCAGGCCTGCCAGTTATGTAGTGAGACCCTATCTCAAAAACAGTAAAATTATGGGCCAAGTTTGCTTGGCATCATTCATATAACGTTTGTGCATGTGTGGGGACATGCTTGTGGAGACCAGAAGTTAGCTTCAAATGTTCCTCAGGCATTGTCCAGCTTGTTTCCTGAAGTAAGCTTGTTTCTCTCATTGGCCTGGAACTCGCCGAATAATCAGATTGTCTTGGTATCTAATCCCAGGAATCCAAATCTGCCTCCCAGTGCTACAATTATAAAGGTGTGCTTCCAAGCCTACCTTTGTACATGGGCTCCAAAACTCAAAGTCAGCTGCTGATGGTTACATGCCAATCAGTTTGCTGATTGAGTTCTCTCTAGCCCTGAAATTCACTTAATGTTAAGTATTACTTAACTAACCACAGAGCAAAAGTTGTTACTTTTCAGTGTGGCAAATGTTGTATACTATCTCCAAAGCCTTTGATTTTGTTTTTAAAAAATTTGTATTTGATTTTATATTTCAAATTATTAAACTTCATTTGAATAAAAAAATTTCAAAAACCATTAGAAGTGCATAGTGAATCATTTTCATCCCAGCTCTTTTCACACACACACACACACACACACACACACACACACAGAGAGAGAGAGAGAGAGAGAGAGAGAGAGAGAGATGCAAACATGCATGTGTACATTCCTGAAGCTTCCCTAAACTAAGCCAAATATGTATCTTTTCACTCTTTTGATTCAAATTCAACATACCTAAACATAAGACTCTGTGTCTGGAAAAACCTATAGTGTTATGTTAGTGGAGTCCATAGAGGAAGAAAGTTCAGCTAGCAACTGGGAAAAGGCAGAGTTCAGCAGGCAAAGATTTTAGCAGGGGCAATGCCTGTGTCTCAGGGTTTCTATTACTATGATAAAAGATGACCAGAAGTAACTTGGAGAGGAAAGGGTTCATTTCATCTCACAACTCTCAGATCACACTCCAACACTAAAGGAAGACAAGACAGGAATCTTGAGGCAGGCACTAAAGCAGAAGCCGTGGAGAAGTGATGAATACCAGCCTGTTTGCCCTGAATTGCTCAGTTTGCTTTCTTATACCCTCCGGACCACTTGTCCAGGGGTGGCACTATTGGAAATGGTCTCTCACACATCCATCATTAATCAAAAAAAAATGTCCCCATAGGCTTACTTGCAAGACAGCTTATGGAGGCATTTCCTCAATTGAGATTCCCTCTGCTAGAAAACCCTAGTTTGTGTCAAGTTTGAAAAAAAGTAACCAGGATAGCCTGTGAAGGAAAAGAGCAAGCAGCCTGGTAAGGCTGACCACACATAAGTTCCAAAGGAAGGAAAATTAACTAGACACATTCGTAACCACCCAGACAATCTAAAGGTTTGTCAGAACCATCATGGAACCTTGAGACCAAGTTCACCAAGAACTTTGGTGTCCCAGGAACTAGCTTGCCTCAGCATCCCTTCCTCGTTCAGTGTTTTACTGGGATCTGCTCCTGAGAAGTAGACTCAGAGTATACACAAGAATGAGCTTTAGAATTCATTAGGAGTCAGAGGATCAGCCATGTACCTGTAGCTGGAGGTCTCTGAAGCACTTGAAATAAGTTACATTTCAAAAATCTGGTAATTTATGAAGCAGTTGATACACATTTTACATGCACTCAATAACACATACACACACACACACACACACACACACACTTCTATCTTTTTTTGCATCAAGAATCTATTTCCCCCTGATTTCAATGATGCATGGTGCTGTGAAATAACCCAAGGTAAAAGCAAATTAAAAAACCTTTTTTCCTCTCTGTTGATGCATGACCCCATGAAGTTAAATGGTAGGGTTCTTCTACTATCTTTATCAACTCCTTCGTGAACTAACTTGGGTGTGAACCTGTCTGTGTGTGTCAGATGTCCCTGGAAGATAAAAGGCTGTTGACTGTAAAAACATACACAAAGCCAGGGATATGGCTGAGTAGTAGAATGTTTGCCTAGCATGCACATAGCTCTGGGTTTGATTCCGGCACTGCAAAAAAGATTTTTAAAAAAGTAGAACGAAGATGTACAGTACAGTTGACCCTTTCAATTATTATTCCTGTTTATACCACCCCGTCTGTCCTTAAGCCGTAAGAAAATCTTATCAGTTCTTTCCTAAAATTAAAGAGGGAATCAAGGATATAGACCATGAAGGTATAGCATTTTTTACAGATAATACTTTTCTGTTTCATTTTACAAAAATATAGGTAATAATGTATATACATGTATATATGTTAAGTATTTTTTACCTTCATTCATAAACATAAATAATGTTTACTTAAAATGATGATTCAGGAAGTGCTGAAAATTCCAAATAAAATCACAAGTTGAAAATATAGTACAGATAATTTATTGCACTCCTCCCCCTCAGTTAGTAGCCAGAGAAAGTGAATCATAAAGAGTTTGGTATTTGGCTCAAGGTCATCTGGAATGCTAGTTCAGCGGCTGGGTTTCTTGGAAACACTAGAGTATGCCAAAAATGCCAGGACTCCTGAAGCATGTGGCATGTGGTCCTTAAACCATTCGGATGTATCCCAGCGTGGGACAGCCACATAAAAATCCCTCGCTTCATAGTTTGGAGGGAACATCACAAGAATTCCCACACCCATTTGTTTAAGATTTCAAACATGTACTAATTCGACAAGCATATGTTCATAGGAATTTTCTCTGAATGAAAGAGGCAAGTATGTTCCATTTAGATGGGAACCGGCACCCTTCTTCAGATCAAGAGCACCTATCAGACCAATCAGAATACAAGCTCACATCAAGTTTTAGGGTAGAAATGCATGGGTCCTGGAGAATAGAGTAAAAATTGGTTAGAGTTTCTTTTTCTTTTCTTTTTCATGTGTGAGTATAGTAATATTATATTTATGTTTTAATAAATAATGCTTGCTTAAAGATCAGAAGTGCAAAGCTCAGCCATTAGAGGTGACATACACCTTTAGTCCCAGGATTTGGGAGACAGCGGCAGATGAATCTTTGTGAGTTCAAGGCCACCCTGGGCTACACAAGATCAATGCAGAAACAGTGCCTCACACCTTTAATCCCAGTACTAGGGAGTCATACACCTTTAACCTCAGCACTAGAGGGAATATAAAATGGGAGGAGAGAAAGGTTTACTCTGCTTAGTCTACAGTCACCCAGCCTTGGTAGAGGTAAGACCTCTCTAGTGGCTTGGCTGTTTTGCCTTTCTGGAACCTCTTGTCAATTGTTCAATTGTTCTTAATACTTCTGGGTCCTATTTAGGAAGCCTTTTTCTGTGTAAGTAAATTGAATTGTACTCCCTAAGAACACTTTTTTCTTAATTATGAATAATTACCCCTTTATTTTCTTGTTTCAAATTCTTGTCCCACCTTTCCTTGATCCTAATCCCTCGACTGCAACTTTCCTGCTTTTTACTCTCTCCCCAGCCTGAAATTTTATGGAGATTGGGGTAGAGAAAGAGACATCTGTCTACAAAAGGCAGTTGCAGGAAGATGGTAAACCAACTACATTTAAGTGATAGAGAATGTGTAAGAAAAGCTCACATTCTCCAAATGAGAAGCTGGACACTGTATCAATCATTCATAAAAGGTGAAGACTCCTGGGTCAGGGCCTTTGAACTTCTAACCTTTCCCAGTTCTCCATTCCACCTCCAACCTTGGAAATGCTAGAGAGAGAGACAAAAAGAACTGTCTCTCTAGAAGGAGAAATAGTCTTCCTTTGAGATGAGCTCACAACTGGTTATCCAGTACAAAGCCTTGAAAACATACATACAGACAATACTCAAAGGACTCAGCAGTCTTTTGTTTGTACGGTGTATATAAAATCTTTGTGCCTGTTTCTCTCTCTGCTCTGGTAGTATGTTTGAGATTGAGAATTTTGCTGCAGTAAGCATCTGTCTGTCCTTCTGTCAGTTTTTATCTGGAAAGTTATGTGCAAGCACTTGCCCCAGAGTATATGAACTTATCATTTTGATAGAACTGCCAAGGTGACCACTAAAGCCACTAACATACAAAAACAAAGTAGATATATGTATTCACAACTATATTTCAGATAATTGTGAATAATTATCCTTATGAAGAAGGGCTACGCTTGCTGCATCTTTGAGTTTGTGGCTGAGGTCCAGGCCCACACTTTCCCAGTCTTCCACCATTGTTTTCAAACCCAGGTTGGCACCAACCCACTGGGGTCATCACAGAACCTGCAAACTCAGCCTCGGTCTGTTTCTAAGGCCTGTGGGCTATCTCTGAATCTTCTGTTACATTTTGCACAACACAATTACACACTATGACTAGAATAAATATGTCCAGCCGGACTTGTGTGATCCTTTCTCTATAATCTTTCTCTCTAAAGCTTTTGAGAGGCTTTCTTATTGTTTCAGTTCGCACAACAGCTGTCGTATAAAAATGCAGACATTAAGAACACAGCACACATAGACAGAAAGTATGAAGCCTATACTTTCCAGTCTTCATTCTATTGCTGTAGGTGACCCTCAATCCAAGTTTTAGAATCTAACCACTGCACCACACATTCTTTATATTATTCAAATAAATCTCCAGGAAGTGGCAAGACAAGGGGTTTGTAAGGACATTGAGAAAAAAGAATCAGTAACCCCCAGAACAGTTCGCTCTGTGACAACTGTGGGAGTGTTTTGATAAGCGTTGGCAGCAGGGCAAGGCATGTGATGGAGGAGGACAGGAAACTTTGGCATTCAAACAAGCAAATGGTTTGGCGACAGTTTCTTAAATTTCTGCCGTGCTTGCAAATGCCAGGACAAATGCAAAAGCAATTTCTCAGGCTGCAGAATTGCTACATGTGACAGGTTCGAGAATGCTTTACACAATTTTCACCAAGTAACTCATCCTTCCAAATTAATAATTCCATGAACCCTTTGAGTAATTGGAACTGCTAAAGCTGAAGCCATGCTGGGACTTTCTATATTTAATGTGTGCATTTTGATGTTCAGCTGCAGAATCTGAAGCAAGTCAGGAATCGAAGTGGAATCTTGTATAACTCTGTTTTTATGTGACTGGGGGCCGTGTGTGCACACAGGGGTGTGTGTGGGTGCCGGCAGGAGTAAGTAAATGGGAGGGTCTGGTGCCTGTCTCTCTCAGCCTTATGGCATGGTCTTTCATGAACCTGAAGCTTTCCACTTAAACTAGGTTTTCTGCTCATTGTGCTCCCAAGAACCCACCTGTCTCTACCCCAAAGACACTGGAGTTACAGACACGCATGGCCATGGCCAGATATTTACCTGAAATTTGAACCCTAGTCCTCTTACTTTCAAAACACGTGTTCTTACCTCCAAAGCCATCTCACCATCCCCAATTCAATCTCTTTTTTACACGGATGCAGTTAGTAAGCAGGTTGCATGCCTGCCGTGACATGCACGCGCATGTCAGACGACTGACGGAGATACTTTTTTCTTTCCACCAAATTGGTTCTGTGGACCAAACTCAGGCTTGGTGGCAAGCGTCCTTACCCACTGAACCATCTTACTGGCCCCGAATTCAGTCTTCATAGGTTTCTATCGTATTATTAACTCTCCAGGCTAAAATAGTACCTGTTCCTTCCTAAATGTGTATAGACTTAACTGCCTGCATTGTAAGAGCAGGCAAATTGAATGGATATGTGGTGAGAATCCTGACCCTTGAAAATCCTTACTATTGGCACTCATTTCTGCAGTTTCTCCAGAAATGTGGTGTGCTTTGAGCTTGTTTCCAAGGAAAAGTCAATTCTAGTGCATTCAATTTAGACTTTCCCATGCCCTCACTGCAAAGGTCATCAAATCAATGTAGAGTGTCTGCATGCTATCAAGTAGATCCAGTCCAATAATACATTCTGAAACTGGGGAAGTAGCCACAGGATAGATTAGGAGACCTACAAGGCTCACAGCAAATGCACTCAAGTTAAAATTCTATTGATCTCCTGACACTATAAGCTCCTGTTCTCACCACAGAAAGCCAAGCGTCCATGTGGAGCTGGTGACTAAAGTCCATTAGTTCCTCAAATGTCTGATGACTTATTCTTTTCCAATGCTAAATTGCCTAGTAAAAAAAAGAATCATTAGCTTAAAAATCTTTAAAGCTTGTGGGAAAACTAATGGAAAGATTAACAGTATTAAGTTTCAGTGTTAGAGTCCTTTATCAAATGTCCCTCCTGCTCACTGAAAGGGTGTGGACCTATTGATTGGCTCAAATCTGAAAATGGATGGAAGCTGTATATTGATTGTTTTTCTCCTTGCTGTAAAAAAACCACTTGACTGAGGAGAGGAAAGATTTATCTTGGCTCACGGGTTCAGAGGTTCCAGTCCATCATGATGGAGAAGGCATGACGGCAAGCACAGTGGTCCATATAGGAGGAAGTATAAGCTGGCTGCTCTTCACATCTTGTATCTGAAAGCAGAGAACACAGACAAGAACTAGCAGTGGGTAAAACCTTCAAGTCCCATCCTGATGACCCACTGCCACCAGTTAGGGCTCAGGCCCCCATTGGGAACAAAGTGTTCAAACTACATGAGCCTATGGAGGACATTTCACAGTCAATCCAAACCATGTTATGACTGTTTTAAGCCAAGATAGACGATATACAGATTATCTGCTTCATTTCTGCAAACACCGTGATCAACCAGAAACACTAGAGGTTTGAACAAGGCAGCTCATTCGGATTGCTGCTGTGACCCTGTCCATCACATCATTGCACCCACTACTTGTGGTGATTGAGAGCATCCTCTTTTTATCCTTATTATGCTGGATTTCCTGAGTCAGTAATTGCAGTTTCCACTATTAAATCTTCCCTACAGACAGAGGCCATGAGCTGTACAAAGTTTCCAGGGCTTCCCTCACCATCATTGTGAAATGTGTCATCTTTGAGAAGTCAGGTATAATTCTGACAGGTCTGCCTTTATATGTTACTTGACCTTTTTCCTTTGTATTTTTCTTCATTCTGCATGTTTTGCATTTTGATTATCATATGGCAAGGGGATTTCTTTTCTGGTCCAGTCTAGTTGGTGTTCTGTAAGCTTCTTTTACCTTCATATGGATATCCTTCTTTAGGCTGGGAAAGGTTTCCTCTATCATTTTGTTGAATATATTTTCTGTGTCTTTGAGCTTTCTTCTATCCCTATTATTCTTAGGCTTGGTACTTTCACGGTGTCCCATATTTCCTGGATGGTTTATGTTAAGAATTTGTTGGATTTAACGTTTCCTTTGACAGATGACTCTATTTCCTCTATAGAATCTTCAACACCTGAGATTCTCTCTTCCATCTCTTGCATTCTGTTGGTTATGTTTGCCTCTGTAGTTCCCATTCATTTACCTGGGTTTTCCACTTCCAGAATTCCCTCGGTTTGTGTTTCCTTTATTGCCTCATTTCAGTCTTCAAGTCTTAAACTGTTTAAACTGTTTGCTTCACAAACTGTTAAGAGAAACATATATAGATCCCCCTGGGAAGGGGAAATAGACAAGATCTCCTGACAAAATTGGAAGCGTGGGGGTGGGGAGAGAAGGGAGTGCTGAAGGGAAAGAGAAGAGGAGATGGGAAGAGGGGAGGAGAACTTGAGGGAACAGGATAGTCAAGATGGGGGAATGACAGAGGCGGAGAGCAAGGAAAAAGATACTTTGATTGAGGGAGCCATTATGGGACTAGCAAGAAACCTGGCCCTAGAGAAAGTCCCAGGAATCCACAAGAATGACCCGAGCTAAGATCCTAAGCAATAATGGAGAGGGTGCCTGAACTGGCCTTGCCCTGTAGTCAGGTTTATGAATATCTTAAATCTCATCATAGAACCTTCATCGAGCAACTGTTGGAAACAGGGCCAGAGACCCATAGTGGAGCACTGGGCTGAGCTCCCAAAGTCCAGTTGAAGAGTGGGAGGAGTGAGAGTGTGAACAAAGAGGTCAAGACCATGATGGGACACCCACTGAAACAGCTTGACTGAGCTAATGGGAGCTCACCAACTCTGGCCAGACAGGGAAAGAACCAGCATAGGACCCTATGAATGTGGTTGACAGTTATATGGCTGGGGCAGACTGTGGAGCCTCTGGCAAAGGGACCAGGATTTGTGCTTGCTCCATGTACTGGCTTTTTGGGATGCATTCTCTTTGGATGGATACCTTGCTCAGCCTGAATATAGTGGGGAAAGCCTTCTTGGTCCGTCCTCGGAGCAATGTGCCTTACCTTCTCTGAGGAATGGGTGGAGAGGAAGAGGTGAAGAGAATGGAAGGAGGGGAAGGAGTGGGAACTAGGATTGGTATGCAAAAAGAAAAAAAGATAGTTTGTTTTCTTTTTAAAAAATATTTTTTTAAAAAAGGAATATTATACTAAGTGAAAAAAAGAAAGAAATGGGTCATCTTGACCCTCTCAACATGGGGGAGTAGATCTGAACTGAATGATTCATTCTAACAGTCCAGTCTTCCTAGGCCTTGGCATTCCTCACTGGGCAGAAAACTGGGGGAGTTTGATTGTCTGCTACTCACCCACAGTGGAACGCCTGTGGTCCATGTTTCAGGCAGACGACCAAGCTGCTAGAGCCCTATTTATTCATATGTTCATTCATTCACTTTCTGTGTAAAATGCTTTTTATTTTTATTTATTTTCTAATTGGCAGGCAATAACTATTCTTTCTATAGAATAGAATGTGTTTTAATAGATTTGCTATGGTCGACATAGGATGTTTAGATTTGTTCACTTATTTCAACCACATCGTTTCTTTGTATAAGAACGCTGGAGATTCTCTCTTACGGTTATGTGAGTTGTGTGGTACACCATTGTTACTTGTGATCATCCTTCTGGGTAGTAACACACCGGAGCACATTCTTCCTCTCTGGCTGGGATTCTGTACTGTTAACTAATCTCCCTCATCCCACACCTACCCCACCCCCAAAGTCCACGCTACTACTTTCAGCTCCTATGCACTCAGCTTCCTTAGATTTAACATGAGCAAATCAAGAAGTGTTTGCCCATCTGTGCCTGACTCTTTATGACTGCCGGGACCATCCATGCTATTGTAAATGACAGGATTTCATCCTCAGTACTCTAGCATTTCGTACACGTACATTTTGTCTATCTAGTCATCTGCTGATGGACATTTAGGTAGAATGTGTGTCTCGGCTACTGTGAATAGTGCCGCATTAAACCTGGGAAGGCAGATACCTTTTTGGCACACCTGTTTCAAATCCTCCAGCTGTTTATTCAGCAATAGGATTGTTAGATCATATGGTAAAGCTCTACCTTTAACGTTTTTCTGAACGTACATGCTTTTCTTACTTCATTGATTTATATTTCCATCACAATGTACAAGACCTCCTCCTTCTTTGCATTCTGACCAGCATTTGCTAATTATTTCTCCATTTAATTGGCACCAGAGATTCTAATTTGGGTAAAAGCTGCATTGTAGATGATTTGCATCTTGATGAGGACTGGTGATATATGTGGAGCAGTTTGACACACGTGCTGGCTATTCCATGTGTTAGAGTCCCTTTGGCCAGCCAGAGCTGTAACAGTGACATAGAACCTTGTCCTAGAGAGCTCGTATCAATAGATTTGGCAGGATCTAGCTTTCTGTTCTTCTCACACTATCCCATGCCCTCAATGTCCACCCCTGCACATGCTCCCCACATTTCTGCCTGTGTCAATTAGAAACCTCAAATATTTTTTGAAGTGCTGTACATATGGGCCATATTTTGAACCCAACCTTCCAGGAATCTGCTGGGAGTTATAAGACTAGAAGCAAAAGTAATGGGGATAGTGGCTTCGAGGAGAGTCAGCATTGTCAGAGAGAGAGACTATTGCAATTGCCACAGGCACTGCAGGGCTACTTGTAGTAAGAGGCTCTTGTTCATTCCGGGCTGCTCAGCCCCCAAATAATCACATAGAAACCATATTACTTGCAATACTGTTTGGTCAATAGCTTAAGCGTACTTCTGGCTAACTCACATCTTAAATTAACCCATCTCCATTAATCTGTGTACGGCCATGAGGCTGTGGCTTACTGGGTAAATTTCCGGCATCTGTCTCCAGCAGGGCTATATGGCTTCTCTCTGACTCTACCTTCTTTCTCCCAGCATTCAGTTTAATTTTCCCCACCTAGCTGTATTCTGCTAAGCCACTGGTTGAAAAAAACCTCTTTATTCATTAACCAATAAAAGCAACACATATACAGAAGGACCTCTCACACCAGTTAATCTTCTTAGGTGGAGATATCCTTGGCATTCAGAGGGCAGTAAATGTATAAACATTCAAATTATAGCTTTTTAACTTTGCACTTAGTTGTAATTTGATCATTTGTATGTGCTGCAATTCCTTTTTTGACATAAATCATCTTGGTGGTTGGTGGTCATGATATATTTTATTTTTCTCTCTTTTCTTTTCAATTGACAGTATTCAGGTGCAAAATTCAAGCATTTTTTCTTACATTAATAATAAATTCCTATTGTGTTTGTCAATGAGATTTTGAGACTCTACATGGTGATATATAGTGTCCCCAGTACTAGTAATTGATTATTTAATATTTAAGCACCCTTGTAGACTGACTTTTAAAAAAAACATTTATTTATTTATTATGTATACAACATTCTGTCTGTGTGTATG
>LOEQ01003509.1:138662-152643 GCA_001685075.1 Bramus lutescens
AGCTCCAGCAGGGGGACCCTCGGCTACGCAGTCAGCTGGCCCCCGCGTAGATGGCGAGGAGCCCTCACGGCCTCCTGATGCTGCTGCTGCTGCACTACTTAATGGTCGCCCTGGATTGTAAGTCTCTGGGGTACCTCAACCCCGCCACCCTCCTACCCACTCTTGAGTTCGGCAGTACCAGCCTTCTGGACACTTGCCGGCAAGCGGGGGCGCTCAGGGCTGGGGATCTGCCACGGGGCACCAGGTTTTGCACTCTGGGAGCACGAAGTGTAATCCGGATACAGAAAGGCTCTGGGCGGGGAGACTGAAGTCTTGAGTGTCTTGTAAAATAGTTAGTGTCAGGTTTTGCCAGTTCAAGTTGAAGAAAATTAAGGGTCCCTACTAGAAGATTCTCATCTTGTAAAGCTGAGGGAAGTTTTCCAAGACACGAGGACGTGATCAGAATGCAAAACTCATAAAGTATTCAAGATGCAAAAAGCCCAAGAAAGATGGCATCCAGGATTGGCACAGGGCACTCTTAAGTACCAGCGGCTAAGGGGTCAGTGGCGGAGTCCCGACTGTGCAGGGAAGGTGCTTGTGAAACACTTAGGGGCCAGGATGAGTAAAGTTCGAGGCTGCTGAGCCCCAGTAGCTTTTAGCCTCTCCGCCTGCAAAATCTAGTTAGAGAACTCTTGTCTGGCCACTCTAGCCAGCTGCCGCGTCCTCAGGGGACATCCGGCCAGCAGGACGATTGTTAGAAAGGCTCAGGAGATGAATGAGCGAGCTGGCAGCTGGTGTTGCCGGGAGATGTCCCAAAGCCAGTTTCCCTGGATGCTTTTTAAAATGGATTTGCAGGAATAGCGGGCTCATGTGATTTGAAATTCGATTTTGTTTTCTTCGCGTTAACTTTTTAAGAAAATTGAGAAAATAAGGATACATTTTAAGCGACATGGTCTTGGTGTTGTTTATTCTTTTTTTTTTACTTTTTGTTAATTATTTTAAATACCCTACATGTTTCCTTTTGTTTTGTTTAGTTTCCTTTGGGGGGCGGGGGGAGACGTGTTCTTGCTGACTTTCAAGCTCTAATCACAGTACTCACAATAAATTATTTTGCCTGATGAATGTCATAACGCTGCCACACTAAGGCTTTTTCTCAAACTCCCTTTACCCCAGCCCAAAGTGGTAGGAGCTCACAAAGTGGTGTGTCAATCAGGGTGCCTGCTGTCTCAGGGAAGAGACATGGCAAACCAGGAAGCTGAAGATTCACAGTGAAACCTTTATGCATTTTGAAATATCAGCTGGTATCAAACGGAACACACGGGGGTTGAGAGGTAACGTACTCACAATGAAAATGAGCAAGGAAGCTGGAATCTGGAGGAAGTTAACAAAACCCCGCTGGCAAAGTTGTGTGTTCCTCTGAGCTCTTAAATCTCACTTTAACAGGCGTGTGAACTGTGGTGTAAAACTGTTCATTAAAAAAACAGAAATAGTTTTTCCTCTGTTATTCCCCCTCAGTCATCAAAGTAGAAACAATAGGCGCTGTTTGAAATTGTCAAGAACTCAGAAGCAAGCAAAGGCTTACTCAATGGGCAGAATGTTCTCTTTGACTTCTCAGTTCTTTGTAGACTCTACTAATCTGAATACTTGTAAGGAATGCTCGGGGAACCTTTTCCACACTATTTCCATACCGAAAGTCCGGCATTTCATGGGTGTTTCTTTTCTTTTAATAGATTTAAAACTTTTAAAAATTCAAATTTAAAGAAAAACTACATTAGTATAGAAAGTTCCCGTCTATTCCATGCCCAGTTGCCACCACTGTCCTATTATAATGACGTCTAGAACACTCTGCTCAGATTTTTCTCATTTCCGCGGAATGTCCTTTTCTGTTCTGGTACTCCACATTGTACTTAATAGTCATGTCTCTTTACACACCTCTTGGCTGAGGCAGTATTTCAGACACCTCTTGTTTTTTATTACCTTGACAGGTATTGGTGTATTGGGGTGCTGGCCAAGTATTCTGTTAAATTGCCTTCAACAGGTATATCTCAGACACTTCCTTTGTGGTTAGATGAGGTTATGGGACCTTTGGAGGAAGAGCACAGAGGCAAGTGTCTTTTCCATCCAATCATAACCCAGGGAGCATGTTGACAGGGTCTGTCCCTGTTGAGATTAACCTTCATTGCCTGTTGGAGGTAGTGTGTGTTCTCTACCTGTTGTTCTCATTCCCATGCTATGCTCTTTAGAGGGAGGCTAGTATTGCAACTCACACTCAAGAAAGGAGGCTAGAGCGGTAATTCCAGACTATAATCTCAGCACCTAGACACCCAGACGGGAGGCAGAAGGCTCATTCAAGGCCATAAAAGATTCAAGGCCAGCCTGTGATTATGGTGTGACTATCTCCAAAAACAATCCAGAAATGAGGTGGGCATGGGACTCAGAGATAGAAAAAAGGGGTTGGAAATAAGCACTTGTAGAACATGAACATATATACATATGAACATATATACATATGAACATATACACACATGAACACATACACACATGAACATACACACATATGAACATACACATACATGAACATATACACGCATATGAACATGCCCATGCACGCGCATGTACACACACAGGAAGGCACGTGGATTTCACTTCCTCCAGGGTGATATTTCTTCACACATTACTTGGGATTTGTATCCATCACAGATATGTCTTCTTGAATTTATGTACACACTTATTTAAACACTTATTTTAATATGACTGTGAGCTTATTAATAAGTATGTAAATAATATAGATTTAGTTGATAATATAATAGCATTTTTATTAAATAACTAGAGCATCTCTTATCTGTAATTTTTTAAATATTACTCTCAAATTTAGCTGTACTGCTCCTTTGTTCCAATCCAACCATGTATAATTACAATATCATGCTTATCAATTCTTTCTACTGTCAGTCAATTGCTACTATACGTCACAGTAATCTAGGGAATTTTGTTATGACTTTTTAAAGCATTAATTCAATATCATTTATTAATGTATGGACATTCACTTTTGTATTGAGTTGATGTATTAGTCCCCTATCAGCTACTGTAACAAAGCATCTAGGATAATCACATTAGAAAGATCAAAGGTTTGTTTTGCCTCCCAGTTTCAGAGGTTTCAATCTATACCTGGCCTCTGCTTTTGCTGTCATGTTGACATAACACACAGGGAACAAGAGAAACAGAGTTCTGCCCAAGAAAGAACCAAAGGAGAGGAAAGAGGAAGGTTCCTGTTTCCCAAGGCCACACCACCCATGATAGAACATTCAGGAAGCCTCATCTCCTGAAGGTTTACCACTTCCCAATATTGCCACAGGCCAAGACCAAGTCTTAAGAGAATGTGTATCTAAACTCTAAACAGAATATCTTTCCTTCTCCAGTGGGACAGAATGTCTTTGACTGCCATTCTTATGCCCATTACTGAACAAAGTACCTAGTTCATCGTACATGTGAGCATGTATCTGTTGATCAGATGATGCATTAGTCCATTCAGACTGCTATGACAAAATACCACATATTGGGTCACTTACAAACAAATATTTTTCTCTCACACACAACTACAGAAGCTGGGAAGTCAACAAATAAGGCAAGAGTATTTCCAGTATTTCTGATGAGGGCCCAGTGTTTGGTTCATATGTGTTCCTCATGGCATCCTCATGAGGTAGAAAGGACAAGGAAGCTCTCTGGGCACCTGTTTTATAATCTCCTTTGCAAAGGCTCCCTCTATGACCTAATCCCTTTCCAACAGTTCCTTGTCCTAATGTCATCTAACATGTTGGTAATCAGGTTTCCACAAATGATTCTGGTAGACACCAGCATTAAGACCAGAGATTGGGATGGAGATGAGGTTGGGAGACAGATATAATATGTGTGCGTGCACGTAATATATANTATATATGCTTAGTGTCTATGTACAAAGTGAATAGAGTAAATGAATGATCGTACTATAATAGTGAAGCACCCACTTCATGTTGAGTGAGCAGAGTGCCATGTATTTCTGTAGAGTGATAAGCTGTTATTTCTAAACACAGGAGGAAAGGAATGGGTGTTTGGCATTGGGAATGGGGCTCTCATGGGTATTGGGATCTCCTGCAGAGCCCTTTCTGCCATTTAACAGTCTGATTGCAGCTAAGTCTTCAGCTGTGCACTGGAACCCTAGCCAGCCACAGCCTGAGTCTGCAGTCTGTCCTAAAGTGATCAGGGCTACAGTAAGAAAGAGAGGTCTAGATATGTCATAGACTCCAGGGGACCGGGGACCAGTGACAGGAAACTTCTGCCAACTGTAAACACTGTCGAGAACAAACATCATGATCGACTGGATGAAGAGAATGGTTTGAAACTGGTACAGCTTCAATTACCTAAAAAACATAAAAGCCAAAATGGGAGTGTGCTGGTGGATCCAACAACCATTTAAAGACTTTGTCAGATAATGCATTTCAAAAAGTCTCAAACAAAAGCTTCAGCCTTACAGAGAACATTGAGTTTAACTTGGCCAAGAACGCTATTTATTTTTTTTATCTGTGCATAAGGAATGGAGCCCATGGGAGATTGTGGATGTGGACCACCCACAACTTCCTTTGCATTGGATTTTCCCCTAGGGACTTCTCAGTGGGCAATAGGCAAGAACTGCTGTCCTTTTTTAATTGTTTTTCAAAATCAAAGACCACCAGGGTTCTGTTCTGGTTGTCATATCAGATACCTGTGTTTGTGTGTATGTCTGTCTATGTAGCTGTCTGTCTGTCTTATCACATGGTGTCAGTGATAAATTTCTCAGCCCATTCTCCAGAACTTGTAGAGGAAGGTGAGGGTGGATTTGGAGAAGAGGAATTATGGCTGGGTCAAGTGTTTCCTTTGGGAAAGCTAGGAAAAGAGGTCTTAAAACAGCACTGCTTTCTCGGAAGGCCTTGCTGTGCGAAGTCTATTGCTGTGCAAACAAATGGCCATACCAATGCAACACCAATTCATTATGTTAATGTTCTGGAAATCTCTAATAGACTGCACTGGGATAAAACCAAGGAATCAACCAGCAAGAATCCTTCTGGGGGTCCCAGTGGAGATCCTGTTTCTCAGCCTTGTCCAGTTAGTAATGCAAGATAGGGCCCATCCCTCTACTTTCAAAGCCAGTCTGCTGCCTCTGTGACTCTTGGTCTTCTGCCTGTTTCACCTGAGTGATACAAGCTAACGTAATCAATAGGTCAATTGATTAGCAATATGAATAGCTTTGATTCCTATTGACAATATAAAGTAATGAGTATGTAGGTTGGGAGACTAGTATGGACATCTGTGGCCTTCTGGGGTGTGGTCAGTGTCATGGTCAAGAACATCTTTCAAAGGCAGCATAACCTTCAGCTACGGGCTGTCATTCATTGTGATATAAAACTATATTCTTGCTTTGCATTTGGCTGTATGGTTCAGTAGTAAAGAACATGTACTGTGGACCAGTAGATGACTCGGACCATAAAGGCATCTGCTGTCAAGTCTGATTTCTTGGGTTTGATCTCTAGGACCTAAAGTTGTAGGGAAAACTAGCCCCCAAAGGTGGCTTCTGACTGCCACATGCATGTGCACCCCACACAATAATAAATCAATGTTTAAAAATTACACCACAAAATGTTCTGCGATGCTAAACTCTGTGCTTAGTCCCCAGCTAGGCAACAATTATTTAATTTCTGTCTCAGTTTATGCATTTGTGGTGGTGATAATCCTTGTAATGATGCTGACCTTATAGCAGTTGGGGGAGAATTAAGTGTGTTGATGCAGAATTAAGTGAGCTGGCAGCCAGACCTATTCTATTATACATGTGTGATCAGTTAAGGTTACATTTGGAAGAGGACGTACTGGGTGGTGTATGGAGAATGCACAAGTGAGGGGGACTGTCATGTTGACAATTGCTTCTATAATCATTTCTTAATGGCTTTTTAAAATATACACATAGTTGATTACACAAAGTTATATTCCCACAGAGAATCGTCTTATATTTGAAAAGCGGTTAAATTTAATGAGGGACTTGATAAATTATACTTGGATCTCTATGATTCTCCTCCCTCCATCTCCATCTCTCTTCCTCTCCCTCCCTCTTCCTGTCTTGGGATTAAACCCAGCACCTGGCACAAGCTAAGCTTTCACTCCACCGCTGAGCTATTTCTCAAGACCCTAAGTAATTTAGAAAGAAAATGTCTGCAATCAATATATCCAACTTCTTGTTCAGATACAAAGCATTCACCCTTTGATTACTATTTACCTTCCTTCAGTTTTGTTCCTTTTCTCACCCTGGGTTTATCTTTCTTCAGCATTTGTTTATTTCTGAATTTCCCTGAGTTGCCACCCTCAGGAAGGTTATTTTAGTTTATATTATATATTGAATAGTCTGCCTTTGTCTTTCTCTCTAGAGAGAGAGAATATGAATGTCCACACATTTAAAGGCATAAATACATGTCTCCTCTGCTCAGCTGGCTAGCCAGCCTCCTATACTCCAGCCTTTGGATGGGCCAGTGAGTGGGTTAGAAGTGTTCTCTGCTCTGAATTGTCCTACAGTTTATGAGAAGCTAAACAAAGGACGGCCCTGACCCAGTCCTGTGAAGTGTTCAAGAGAACACTCTTAGCTGTTCACTGTCTTGGCTCCAAAAGTCCTGAGCAAGAATCCTTGTGACCTCAACTGACAGGAAATTTGACTCTTTATTGGAATCTCTCCCCCACCTCCCTCTCCCTCTCCTCATACTTCCATCATTAGCACCCAGTTTTGAATTAGTTGTACAAGGTTTTGTTATGCTTTAGTTGTCAACATTTCCCTTCTCCACAGGGACAACTTATCTTTTAGAAACTGAACTCCTTTATATGAAAACTTTCACTGCTCAAAACTCAGAAACTTTCTGAGTACTGACATAACCCCAGAAGTAGAAGATTCTTACGTGGACACCAGGACAAGGAAAATATTGTATAAATTACCTTCAGGTTACAAGAGCCATATAGAAACAGATTTTATATTGAGACTTGGGCCCTTTCCCTAGAATATCGTATTATATCTGTACACATATGCTAGAATCCAAAACAGTGGTGGTGCCAAGCCATTCAGACAAAGCGGTATTCAGCCTGTAAAGAGGGAAGACACCACTTCTCACGCCCTTCTGGCTTGGCGTGTCCAGTGCTCTCGCTCTCAAGTCTGCCAAAATGTTTTCTCAGAACCTTTTCACATCACGAGGACCTGTGGAATACTTAACCACAGACAGAACCAAACATAAAAAAGTAAGCAAGACTCAAAGACTTAGATAATAAATATGTGAAATGACAGACACATGGTAAAGTCACATCGTGTGAAGTGTACAGAGGGAAGCCAGGCCCCCTTTGCAGCCCTTGACTCCTGTTGCGTGACCTACAGGTAATTGCTCTTACGTGCTTAACGGCATACAGTTCCAGAAAATAGTAAACAACCATTCCTGTGAAATACGACTGTATCTGTGTAGTTTCTTTACAAATGAGGGAGACAAGCATGGTGCCTTACACTGAGAAAGACAGATTGCCATCACTTCTACGTCACTTCGGGTTACATAAGGAGCTCCATGCCAACTGGGCTCTCTATTGATACCATCTCTCAAAACAAAAAGTTAAAAATCAAAGTTTGCTGCTTTGCATCCTCCAACAAGTAAAATTCTACAGCGTGGTATGCTAGAATACATGTAGCGCTCTCTCTACTGAAAGTTCATTTGCTAGTAAAGATGTCCCTATACACAGTCAGGTCTTACACAACTCAGGATAACATCATAAAGAAGCCTTGAGAGATTCTATGCCAAAATGCAACAATCTTCTAACAAACCAAGAAGCAATCTCGTAACAAAAGCAAATAATGGAACAGAGTAATTAACAAAATTGAGGAAAATAGACTTCCAAACCACTGACCAAGGCTAAGGAGGGAAAAATGCCAACCTAGATCTAATTAGAAAGTCCAGAGGTGTGTGCCAGACCCACAGAGAACACCAGCTACAGCTAAGATTCACAGACAAGGGCAAATGGCTGCTATTTAAAGATGCCAGAGAAGAAGTAATGACCACAGATAAAAAGGGAACGTGGGGAGCCGCTGGGAAAGTGCTAATTTCGAAAGGGAGAGTGGTGTTTATGTTTTCCAAGCTGCTCTAGAGGTATTTAAAAATAGGGATGGGATCTGAGTGGCAGCAGAAATGACTTAATGGAATGAACCATGACTCAAGTGTCTATTTTTTTTTCAGTAAACCTAAACCTGCAGCCTTTTATATCACAAAAAAATGAGTAACATATCGGATAAATGTATTGGAGCTGGGAGATTATTGCAGTTGGACCCATATAATGGTTTAGTTCCAGAACAAATGAGATGTGTTGTATGAGTGTGTATGTGTGTGTGTGTGTATGTGTGTGTGTGAAAGAAAGAGAGAGAGAGATGCATGCACATAATTTTAACACTTCTTGTCTACCTCCATCTCCATTGTCTTGCACAGTCTACTCTGCGTTGACTGGTTTAAAAGGCAAAAGAAACTGCCAGAATGAGTGAGTGAGTGTTGTGGACTAAGGCCCCATCCACCTTCCCATGCCCCTCCCCCATACTTAAGTTGATTGTTAATCCCAGAGCCCCAGTGTTAAGAGAGGCGGGCCTTTGGGACATAATTAGGTTATGTGTGAGGGCACAGCCTTTGGGAAGGAGATTAGTGTCCTCGTGTAAAAGGCCTGGGGAGAACAGGAGAGGAGGGGGAGGGGAGAAAGAATAAAAAGAGATGGAAAGAGATTGAAGGAAGAAAAGAAAAGGGTACTGGAGAAGTAGTTCTCTCTTCCTCTTTCTGTTGTGTGACAACTTAGAGATGTGCCCTCTCAGCCAACTCTGCCTGTCTCCTCTCTTAGACGTCCCAGCTTCCAGACTGAGCAGTAAATTTCTATTGTGTATAAACTCCCCAGCCTAAGGTTATTTATCATACCAGCAGGAACGAACTAACATTGAGCCTGCTGGAAATATATGAAATATCTGTTCTCTTAGATTCTAGCTTCACCAGGGTGGTCTACATTAAAACTAAACAAAACAAGCAAGCAAGCAAACAAACAAAAACCACACATGAATTATCTTTAAGTAGCACTTCTTTTTAGTATTCGGCCTATTTCAGATTAACAGGAAAATAAAACTCTTTAAAAATACCCAGAATAATATTATCATCAGTGAGTACTTAAAGATCCTGAGTTTAGAACAAAGATCATTAGTGCTCACTGCAGATCAGCTTTTTGTTGTTGATGATGATGATGTCATCAGGCTTTTCACCACATCGCTTTCCAAAGGGGCTTCCACATCTTATCTTCAGAACAGAAAAATAGTCATCAGACTGTGTGCATGGCAGGCACAGGCTGATGGTGAACAAAGTTGAATATTAGGATCTGATTTATTCCTAAAAAAAATCTAAAACTAAAAATGTTCCCTCAATTGGCAAAAGGGAGACAGTTTGACAAAGCCTCTAGTTGGTCTGATCAACAAAAGGAAATACTCATAGTGGTCTACAGAGCCAGAATACACCCAATATTTGACATAAACTCAAGCACCTTTCAAAATTCCTCATACTTCCTAAAATAATTCATTTAACATTCAATTTCATTAATACTCAAAGCCTTAATGTTGAGTTCCATATGGACACTTTCTTTGCTCTCTGTCTCTCTCTCTGTATGTGTGTGTATGTGTGTGTGTGTGTGTGTGTGTGTTCCTACGAATGCACGTATGTACAGAGTACATGTGGAAGCCTGAGGTCAGCTTCAAGCATTGGTCACCAAGAGCTTTCACCCTCATTTCCGAGAAAGGATCTTACTGAGCTCACCTAGTAGGACAGTCTGGCTACTGACTACAAGCATCCTCCTGTCCCCATATCCTCAGTCTTGACATTACACATATACCACAGTGTCTGGTTTTTCACACAGGACGGGGGAACGACCTCAAGTCCTCATGCTTGCACAGCAAGCACTTTACTGAGAATGAGAACCGCATACACACAGCCCACCCTGTGCCAACTCCGTGTGGGCTCTTTATATAAAGTGAACACTTCCTTTAACCTTGAAGACACACAAGCTCCTAGGAAAGCTCTTGGGGCAGGCGGGGCGGGGGGCATGTGGCAAAAGTAGAGGCATTTAGCTGCCAAAGGAAAGGCAGCCTAGACCCTGTGTCAGCAACATGTACTCACTCCCCAGTCTTTTATGTCACAAGCTATTTCCACGCTAGGGACCACTGTCCTCAAATACACTGTGAATTCCTGAGCAGAGGAGGGTGTTTCACTCCACTGTCTCCTCCATTACCTCTCCCTTTTAGAGTCAAAAAAATAAGATTGCATCAACATTTTCATAGATTCGGAGTCTTCGTGATTTGAATAAACAGTCTTTATTTTTCTTGTTTTTACTGTTTCTTCTTCTCCTTCTTCCTTTTTTTTTGGTGGGGTGGGGGGAGGTTGGGACAGGGCCAACCTGTATAGCCCTGGCTGTCCTGGAACTCACTCTGTAGACCAGGCTGATCATGAACTCACAGAGACCCTCCTGCCTCTGCCTTCCAGGTGCTAGGATTGAAGGCATGCACCACTGCCCGGTTACTTTCACCATTTCTTGTTCAAGCACTCATCTTTGGTTGGAAAATGCTAAAATCTTCTAAGTAACAACGAGAGCACTTGTGAGCAGACTTTTTAGTTCATGGACCTGCATGACTGAGGAAACATTCCTAAATATTAGAAACCCAACAACAATTGTGGAAGTGAACAGAGGAACAGTGCCTATAAAGAACAAAGCCATTTCACGGATGTGTTGGCATCCACTTGTCTCTGCAGAAGGCTGTGAGCCTGGTTACTAGAAGGAACACTAGTCCTACCATCTCTGACATGACTCTCTGAGAGTCATAGGTGGCAGGCAGAATCACCTTCCCTTTTTAAGCTCGTTAATTTCATGAATTATATTTGTAATCTATACATGCCCATTTATATCTTACTAAATTAATAAAAACCTAAATGGCTCGTGGAATAGCTCCATTGTATATACAAAGGACCTCTTTATAACTTAATCATAAGTGTGGAACTTGTTCAAAAAGAAACAAAAAGCGTAACATCAATAAAATGGAACTAGCGTTCTAAAATTAAATTAGCTCTGCTCCTAGTAATTCCATATATGGCCTTAGAAAAGTTACCCTATTTAATTTCGGTTTTGTTTTCCTTATTTGTTCAATAAGAGATGTTGATTTAATGGTGATTAATGGCTTCTCACATTTAATTTAGCATTTCTGAGTGGGGAAATGAACCATAATTCATCTGTGGTAAGTTTATTTCATGTATAGTTGAGAACACATTTTATTTTTAAATTTTAAACTCTCTCCTTCAGAATTCTTATGGATTAGAACATAGGCTTTTGGAAGGAAGCAAAAAAAAAGTTGGGAGGGGATCTCTAAAACTTATTTGGTTTTCGTGAAGTTAGGTGCAGAGTATGCTGTAAAGTCTTTGGTACAACAGGCAATAGGAAGTTGCTGGGTGTTCAGAAGAATGAAGCAATGTGTGATAAGTAGTATTTAGGGTAAATAATCTTTTCCACTTTGGGGAGAAGGAAATTAGTACCAAAGCTAAATGAAGTAATAGGTAATGGGATCCAGGATTAAAGTGACAACTATCCAAATCGGTTTAGCACAAGTTAAATTGTGCTGCATGATTGCAGTCCCTGCTCTTGGAAGAATCACAACTTTGATGGTCAGCCTGGAGCTGTGTGGTGAGGTCCCCATCAATATCAATGGTAATAAATTCCAAAAGCTATTGAAAATAGAAATGCGGTTTAGTTATTGGTCAAATTCAGTAGGGGGACATTGATAAAATAAAGCTAGTGGTGAATGTATAGAACCAGAAAAAACATGGTGAGCATTGAATGGATGAGGAATGAGCGTTTTTCTATTTCAGGAACTGGTGAGTCATTGGAAATGAGACAGGATAGAAAGAGAGAAAATTAAGAAGGCATGGGGAAGGAAAGGCGCTCCTGGCCCCAGGGGTCTGAAGCCTTAGAAGCTGAAAGTCAGGAGGTCAGCAGAACGTTTGCTGCGAAGGTTGACGACAGTCACAGGATTTCTCTTATATGGAGATATTTCCAATATAATGTCAGAGCAGCAATGAACGCTTAAGGCCTAAGTGTATACAACCCCTTTCGCCCTTCCCAGATGTAAACCTGTTATTTTCCAGAAATCTCACGAGAAACATCTACAGTACCGGACACGTCAGAGCCCTTGTGAAATTCTTGGGACTCGTGGTTTTACCTTATCAGGCTGCAATCCTAGCCAGCCTACCTCTGGATCTCATTTGTGGCAAAGGGAGAGTGGGGGGTCTTAGCAATCCTTCAAGACGTAACATGAGAAACACCAAAATAGTATGTATAGCTATGGCTGAGACACTTTTAAGCACCATGCTTTCCGGGAAGACGACACCTATCTGTGGGTATGTCTGTTTTGTACTCGGGCACCTCTCTTACAGGAAGCTTAAATCTAGGTCAAAATCTCCTCATAAACTCCAGCTCTTCTTCGTATTGGCTTGCCGGGATATTCTTTTCCATAGTGAAGCCCAGAACCCTAACTTTACCTGAGAGTTCTAAAATGAATTCCTCAAGCTGCTGCAAATAGCAGTATGGAACAGTGTCTCTGGGTCTCCAGCCCCACTGCCTGGGACGCAGGAGGACGGAATGGTTATCCATGCGCACCATCGAACTAAAAATGTGCTAACACTGGTGGGTGGGGCATGGATGATTAGCAGGGACAAATAGAGCGCTGGGGAACGTGTTAGGCAAGCAGGAAAAGGCACAGAGAAGTAAGATACCAGCAGTGTCCTGGTCCCCAGGGAGGACTTTCTGTGAAGTCATCTGTCTGCAGGCCAGGAGGAATGAAGAAAAAGGTTGAAGGAAGTGAGGGGCACCCAGAGAACAAACTTAGCATCTGTCCTTCTGTTCAGATCACTCTTCCGGGGTCTTCATCCTCCGTCCTCACATCAGCATGTTGTTGGGCGCATGGAACTATTTGTATCACTGCTTCACGACTGAGAAGCCCCACACTCTCCTTTAAACCAGATATGAAGAATGTTCTGGAAAGCCAAGGAAAGGGAGGAAGCTGAGGTGATTGCAGAGGAAGTGAAAGTGTTCGTCTCTGTGTTCCGTTCCTTTCTCAGTGCTAAAGCGGAGGGCCAGACTCCGGAGTGATTGTCTTTCTGCACAGACACAGGAGTCAGCATGAGTATCCCGCAGGGGCGCTGTGAGCATGACTCTTGTCTGTACTGATAACAGAAGACTCGGCTTAGTAATGTAGTCAACAGCTTAAATATCCGAATGCATCCTTAACATACTTTTCAACACTAAGTATATTTGGACTGTAGCTATCTCTTAACATATATAAATGCCTTCCCCATTCCCATCTCAAACCAATCTCAAAGCAATATTAAAATCAAGCATAAACTGTAAACCTACAATAAATATTTTATTATAGAAAATACTAAACTAAATGGGATATCCATATATAAGCCCATCCAATATTCTGAGAGATTTATTATTCAATTATGCAATCTAACAGGGTCACAGATTATTTTAAAAAGGAAGTAGAAAAAGATCCCAATATGATATAAAATCTCTTATTTTATAAAGATAAAAATGTTAATATATCTTTAAGAAAATTAAATGTTTTTTACCATATAGATTTCCTGGATTTTCTTTTTCCGTGTGTGTGTGTGTGTTTGTGCACGTGTGCGTGCGTGTGCATGAGTGTGTACATGTGTGTGCGTGCATGTGTGTGTGTGTGTGAATGAACGTACATGGCTTTCATTCTTCACTTCTCTTCTTGCACTGTGTGGGTTCTTAGGACTAAACTCAGGTGCAACAAGTGCCCCTACCCAAGAGCCCTCCAAGATGTTCTTAAGTCTACACATGTGCAAATTTGTACAGTAGCAATGTGCTGTACAGACAGACACGAGCTGTATTGTGA
>LOEQ01003510.1:31660-42290 GCA_001685075.1 Bramus lutescens
CCCAGTCCAGCTGGCCTTGGTGAGCTCCCATTAGATCAGCCCCATCGTCTCAGTGGGTGGGCGCCCCCAATTTTCATAGGGTTTTTTTCCCCAAACTGTCTTTCCTTCTACATCTCCAGCTGAACTATTTCTTACCTGTAACCCTCAATATCTGGACTATTCCAATAGTCACTCAGGTCTTGGAATAACATGCCATTCCATTCTCCGTAGTCAAACAAAACACCGGCTTCGACACTAAGCCCCTTGACAGGTTTTCCAGCTGAGCGGTATCCAGAGGCCAAGCTCATCGTAGGTTAGCTCCATTGGTTGAAAGTGGAACGTTTCGGTGAACTCTAGGGAGGTCTTTGGCTTGCATGCATTCCTCCCCATTAAAACTATCTGAATTTAAGCTATTCTCATACCTATCCATCTCCCTTGCTACACTTGAGATTCAGTCTCCCCTCCCAGACAATGGGCCCTTGTGTACCTCTGTCTTCAGAGAACGGCTGTGTTCTTTCATTTCCATCCTATTATAGTCTATGAGGGTGGTACCCGTCTCCTGGAACATGCTAACACTTTTATTACTATGGAGAGACTTTATTGTCTAGGGCACAGTAAATGCAGCTGGTGAAGCCAGAGCTCTGAGGTCTTGGCCTTCGTTGTGACATGAATCTTGAAGACATATGCTGTGTTTTATCTTGCTAGCATGAAAGTGCTGGGTTGCATGTAAAATTCAGCACCCTCAACACACATCTTACTGTACCAAATCATGTGCTTCTGACATAGACACATGTAATTGTATCTGCTCCTGAAACAGTTCATCACCAACATCATCCTCTTTTATAATGCTGAAATCTTTCTCGAATGCCAGCATGGCACGTTCTCCTTATGCTTATAATTCTGCCATGGTTTACATATTTCAAAAATTCTTCTTTTGTGTGCAATAGGCATGCATGTGTGCATGTATATTCACCTATGAGTGTGTGTGTGTGTGTGTATGTGTTTGCATAGAGGCCCAAATTCAATGTCTAGCGAAAACATAAACTGTCCTCCAGTAAATTTTATGAAAGCAAGGTCACTTGCTGAATTTGGAGCTAATCAGTTTGGGTTAGTGTAGCTGGCTGGCTTACCTAAGCAGAACCTCTGTGTGTCTGCCTCTCAAGTGCTGGAATCATGGATGCCCACCATTTAAGTGGGCTGGTGAATCACTTTATTGACTGAGTTACCATGCCAACTGCTATGGTTTTTAAAATTGCCTATCGCCCAAGTGCAACACATTTATCATGACACCCAATCCATACGTGTCTTCTGGACTGACTTCCAGTCCCCATTCCACCGCCATCATGTTCACAGATGACTTCTGAGCATGTCCATATGGAATGGAGTAAGGGCACCTGATAGATAATTGGCAACCCTTAATCTCTCGGGTTTCGCACAAGCCATGACTTTTTCCCCTTGTCTTTTCCCTTCCCCCAGCACTGGTACAATCCTCCTCCTCCGTCTCCATTTGATGGTCTTACAGTTAGCTTTGTGGGGCCTCTCTGGGGCTTCTTTGCTCCAACTCACTTCTACCTGGGCAATTCTTCCTCCTTCTTCTTGTAGGTCTTCAGCGGTGTTTAAGGTATGCAGCGATTAAATTTCTCCTCACAAGACTGGGAAAATATGTATTTCATCTTTATACATCCTACCTAGCACTTTCAAAGTCACAGGCTCAGTGTGTAGCTTTAGATGGGATATAATGTTCATTTGCATTGTTTCTCACTGTTAGGCTGAGGAGACATCATCTAGAAGCCTAGAAGATTTTTAAGTGAATTTTTAAAGTACAAAACATTGTCTTATAAGATTTTTTTTCTCTCTCTACCCCAGGAAGACACAAAGTTCTTTGTGATCCACCATGCCAATCTGAGAAAATCAAAATTCCGCCATCTATGACAAGTCTGAATGGCTCCTGCTGTTGTGGAGCTCCCTAAACGTGGATACTTGTATCACCTTGTCTTTTGTATTCTTCACCCTTCCGTCTGTTGAAAATGGCTACATTGCTACAGCGTAACGCTGTAAACAGCTTGTTATAGGCTGGACCTATGTGAATTTCAAATGGATTTATGTTCCAGAGACAATAGCCCACACACACACACACACACACACACCGTGTGTGTGTTTGTGTTCAGTCACTTGTATACATTCCATATGTTTTATCCATATTGCGCAAATCTTCAAGACCATGAGACTATGGTGTGCTTTTTTGGATTTAGGTTTTGTATCGAAGAAATTAAGGAATAAAAATAGGATATTTTGCCATTCATAAAACATGTACTTTTCAAAATTATTTTCTGAGATTGTAACATAATAATTGCAATTATTCCCCCTTCCCTTTTCTCACTCCAAATCCTTCCATATATCCCTTATTTCTCCCTTTTAAATTTATGGCCTCTTTCTCTTCAATTGTTGATGTTGTTGTTGGTGGTGGTGGTGGTCTTGTTGGTGGTGTGTATTCCTAATACCTAAATACAACCTGTATAATGTTAATTGTGTAGACATGTTTTCAGAGCACTTTCTAAAGACACTGAGCAGTGTTGAATGGCTTTTACTATAAAAAATGTATTATTCAACTTGAAATTTGAGATTTTTCTATGATGAAAGGTGTTACACGTTATATTTTATTGCTTGTTGAAACTCTAATTTGGCTTATAGAAAGTACAGATAAAGTATAAACCCTGGATTTAGGAGACACATCCAAGAGGAGTCCCCATTTAGTGTGTAATTTTTATTCCTCTCTGCTTCCCATAGTCATACTTTCTGTTCCCCAAAACATGGCTACTCACTGTCCGGGAAAGTTTGCTGGTTTCCACCAAACAAGTGCTGTGCTTGGCAGCAGATGGCGAGATCTGAAAACTCACTTTCTCAGAGACTGGTGGAATTTTTGGGAGTTGAGATTGAAGAGCCTTTTTGAAAGGGCATACAACTGCCCTTTTTATTAGTTTTTTGGGGGGTCTTTCTGGAGGACTGTTACTTTGTTCTGTCCCCAGTGGCATTTGGCTTAAGCACTCTATGATCTGATTTGAGACGTATTTAAAAACTGTCTATTCATCTCAACAGAACACTGATGTTTGTGACAAAGCTCACCATATTTGACTTTTTGAAGAATTATTGTGAGACCTGCTTATTTTTAGATGTCTTTACACATTTTGTGTTGAATAGAGACCCCTGCTTGCCTACCTCCATGCTCTCTTTTATGACTGACATTTGAATGATTGTGGAGGATTTTTTATTTTTAACCAACTGCATGCAGGAGCCTAGCCATTTTCTTTCATTCTTTACAGCAAATACGTACCAGTTTCAGAATGAGAATGGCTGATGATCTTAAGCACACAAATTGTCCAAGGAGATCCTGACAAACTTGTCCATAGAAACATACCCATGATGAGTAAGAAATTACGCTACTGCAGTGATTTTATTGCTGAAGAAAGGAAAATGTCCTTGCTCAGGATGAAATAAATGTGGCCACAAGAAGAGCTGTAGCCAGTCATAGGCTGTTTGGCCTGTCTGCTGAAGAAGTGTGATCACAATAAGAAAAACAGTCTGAGTAGGTATCAAATACCATGCTGGACAAACAACTGACAGTGGCCTGTGAAGTCACAACGGTGTCTCTTCACACCTCTATGGGAAGGCCTCAGTGGGAACCAGCAACCATCTTGCTTTAGAGAACTTAAGGTCAAACAGTCTTGTGAAAACAGATTTAGACTTTTAGGGCAAAAGCTACACCTAAGCTATTTTATTTCTGGTTCTTTCTCTTGGTTGTTATTTTTCTAACATAATGTTAAAATTCATCTCCTGTTGTAGAGATAGATCAATTGAAACAGTCATGAAGATGAACTAGGAAGCTGGTGGGAGGAGGGAGGGTGGTTGAGCTGGGACCCTTCTGATAGGAAAGGGATAAAGAAAATATGACCAGAGTTTATTATATATTCATGAAGCTGTCAAAATTAATTAATTAAAAATTAATGAATAAAGGTAATAAAGGTTGATAAGAGATAGTCACAGCTCCTATTTTTCTACTATTTTAAAAGTAACTTAATAATGTTGCAATTGATAATTATTTCATACTCAAATTGCAAAATACATTTCTCTTTTGAGTTTTGGAGTCAGCAAAGATAGTGTTTGTATGTCTTTGTATTTTAGTTTTATTCTAGTCTAAAGGTTTAATTTGCTATGCTATTCTATCAGCCCTGGGTGTTTGTACTCAATCTAAAAATGTAAAATAATGTAGCTTTCTAAGTAGGGCTATTAATTGAATTCAGACGCTGTACTCCAAATTTTCAGCTAAATATTGAAGTTTGAATTCACTGCTCAAGACTCATTAGTAGTGATTAGCTAACACAAATGCATTTCTGATTTATGCATGCCTAAAAATGATTCTGAAAAGCTGTCTTGTGCAGAGTTGATTGTTTTTGTGTACAGTTTTGTCCTTCTAGAGCATCTTGTTCAAACCTGTAATCAAGTAGGCACCTTGGGATGAGGCACTAGCAGATGCTTGTTCTCTAAAAATTAGCATCATAGATGCAGTGCTGGAATCTAAGAAGACTGAGAGTACGGGACTCAATTTTACAGAAAAGCAGATGCGTACCTGGACCGTTTTCCGTTTTACTAGGATCCTATAAGTTTCCAGCTGTTTCCGACGTTATGGAATGTTTTGACAGGGTCTTCATATGTGCAGAGCTTCATGACCATCAACCTCATCGGCTTGTTTTTGTTTAGTCTGGTTTAATGTGATTTTTTTTTTAGCTCCATTGAATTGGTGAAACATAATTTAACGTTTTGTTCAGGCCTCTTCCTGGCACAGGAGACTTTGAATCCAGCCAAGATTATTTTTTGTCTTATGGCCTAATTTTCTCATTGCCATGAGCATAAAATTTACATATACTTTTATTTTTCACTCTCTCTGCTGGCATTCATGCAGGATTAAATGTTGTGGAGTGTTTATTAACCAAGAAGAGCATAACCATCAGTACAGTCTATACAGTGAACCTGTTAAATTCATAGAGTTCAGAACCTGAGGATAAAGCGCGGTGGTTTGGAACAATGCCAGTGGATGCTGCAAACAAGTGGTGCAGCTGAGCAGCAGGAACCCAAGTGTGGAAGGAGATATTTTCTCCCACTGCAATGGAATTATACCCCCCCCCGCTGACAAAAATCCAGCCACATAAAAGTAATCGAGCTTAATGTTAATATTTTGTGGTCAGCTTTTAAATGAGTAGGGCCAGTAACAAAGCTGACTTTCAAAGTCCTTGATGTTTTCTTTGTAAAATGTGAATATTTAGGAGGCTGTCATGGTTTTCTGAGTGTCTTAGCTTTATTTTATTTTATTTATTTTATTATTAACTGTTCTGATTCCATCAGAAGCCAAAAAGAAGCCATGTGCCATACAGATATTTTTCTCATGACAATGAAAAGGCTTTTAGATTATCTGTGAACTTGTGGCTGTCCACAAAGTCTTGGGGAATTTTTCTACTGCCTGCTGCCTGCCCTCCCTTCAGAACCAGAGTTGCTCAGACTGGGGTAAGTGGCTCCTCCCTTTCTTCCCCCAGAAATCAGAGAAGGCACACTGATTCTAGGCTCTGCTCCCCAGGAGGGATTGCGAAGATGAGGTTTTACTCGACTTGCCTTCTCGATGGTTCGCCTGGCATCATATTATAGATGCTGTTAGAAGTCGAGAGACCCTCGAGTGAGAAGACCCTTTTCCTCCAGGCATGGCAGGTGGTGTGAGCTTCATAGTGATTCCTCCTTCACCACGTCCCATGGAAGTGATGAAGAATGACTGACCTGTGTAGACATGTGACCAGGAATCTGCTGCAGGGCTGCAGACCCTATGCTTTCTGGTTGCAATGCAAAGCATTACTTCTTTTTGTTTATTTCTGATGAACAGAGAGACTTGTTTGCATCTGAAAAATCAGGTTTGCAGTTAGCTTGAGTATGAGTCACTGTGGAGTGTAGGTTGTTCTTGCTGGGAGCTCCGACCTTAGGAACAGTAGGAGCAGGGATCCTTCAATATTTGGCATTCAGTGAGCAATTATCTCAGTATTTTACAAGTGAATATGTGTAAACCTGATCAAACTCTCCCCTGGAGGGAGATTGTCTAAGGCTGCTTGTAGTTAACCTATTTCCTATTGTTATAATAAAACTTTTAAAATTGATGCAGAAAAACATATCTTACAGATAATTACCTTTTCTTTTTAGTCATTCTCTCATATTTTGGATTCTCCTTGTCCAGAAAAGGGGGAGGATCTTCCCTTCCCACTATGCCCTGGAGTCCCCAACTGGCCTGTCCAAGGTTTCCTCTGGCTCTGCAGCATTAGCTCTTTGGCCAGCAGACATCATGAGGATCTATTTAATGAGGATCTAATATTCGAGCCATCCTTGGCATCTGTTGAAGAGAGTCTGGAGATTAGAACACGAGGTATATATCAAACATGCTCCTCGCTGAGTCACCAATGAATTACTGTGGGCTCTGAGTATCGGAGCTGTAACACGAGAGAACAGACATTGACTTGGGAGTATTTTAATGCAAAAAATGATAAAGTGAATATTTGATTTTGCTGTGTAAAGGTAACATTAATTGTCATTTATGTGAACGGCCTGCATTTAGCTCTAGCTGCCGTACCCTATACTGATTAGTCATAATGCTGAATACGTGTCAGATCTATGTCTCTATAGTGCATTGATTGTAACACTAAAACCTGGTCATGTGTGATGCTGTCTCCCTAGGGGTTGAACATCTGCAGACATAGCGCAGCTTTCTGTTTACAACTTAAGTCATTCCGTGTTTCTGTTTATTTTTAATGGACACAGAGACTTATTTGCATCAGAAAAATCGGGTTTGCAGTTAGCCTGAGTATGAGCCAGTGTGCAGTGTGGAATATTCCTACTGGAAGCTCTGACAGTAGAAACAGTGGGAGAGAGGTATTTTACCATGTGGGTTTCAAACACCAATTATCTGGTTTGCATTTGTTTTTATTTCTGGCAAGTTGCTGTCATCGGGGAATATTCTTGAGCCTTCCAATATTATATCAGCCTTTATGCCAGCCAAGCAGAGGTCTGAAACCCTTCCTGTTTCCTGGATTAGAACTGTCCTTTCTCATCTCTGACTCCATCTGCCAGGATGAGGACAGAGGTTGCTCATATTTACAAGCCAGAGTCATTTTCCTTTAAATATACCGATTTGGCATGAAATTACAAAATAAGCGAAAGAAAGCAAAGAATCTAATGGAAAATGTGTCCCCACTAATTGTCAGTTCTATAGAATAGTATTTTCAGTCCTGTAACTTAGGGAGTGGCTACTAAATGCTTAAAGTGTGCCCAGTGTATGTGCCTTGTATTTGATTCTCCATCAATTAACTGATGTGTAAAGTAAGTTGAGAAAAATCAGTGCTTGTAATGATTTAATTTGAACAATTGGATAGTTTCAATACTATTACTTTGGGTTTTTTGCTTCTTTTTTCTGTGTGCCTGTGTTTGTTTAAGTACATGAATTTGTGTTTTTGAATGTGGACACACAGGTTTCATATGATATGTTGGGGGGCTGGAGGACAGTCTTGGGTACTGAAATTCACCTTCTACATGGTGTATATCAGGGTATCAGGCTTGGGATCTTCCAGGGATTCTCCTGCCTCTACCTCCCATCTCTCTGGGGTCACATCAGCTCATAATTAATGCTACAAGTCTGACTTTCCTTTGTGTTCTGGGGATCTCAACTCAGTTCCCCATGCTTGCATGCAAATGCTCTTACTCACTAAGCTGTCTCCCCATCCCTCAGTTCTGTTTGGAAAGGAACACTTAGCGGTTAAATAACAGAACTTTGCCTTCATTGACTGTATTTTAGAAGCAGGTAGCCTGTGCTTTGTGAGACAGTTAAGCCAAGTCAGTGAAAGCAATGCAGGAAAATGACTAAATGTATTTTTAAAACTGATCTTAAACTGGGGACTCTTCATTTAAACTCGTGATATGTGAATTGACCTTGGTATTGTGACAAAGCTATGCTATTCTCTATACAAGAGTTAAAATTGTCCTGTGTCTTTATCAAGCATGTTTAGTTGTCCTTGGAAGTGTCAATAAAATCTCAGTGTGCTTTGGGTCAGGGTTTGAAAGAATTAGTTCATTTTTTAACATATTTTTGAGATGAAGAAGAATAAATAGTGTGTATAAATTTATTGAACACTCATTATTTATACTGAACTATTGTAACTATGCTATTGTTTGCCTTGTTTCAACATATCTGAGGTATCTACTACATGTTACTTAGATCTTCATGCAGAAGTCTCTCATAGGAACATGACCAGACAGATATTATCTTTAAACTATTTGATAGAAACAGTTTCAATTGCCAAAGTGCTTACTGTCCCAAGCTTTCAATCCCAGGGTGGACATCTAATTGAAAAGCAAAACCATCATGCCTCAAACACTCTCTGTTATTTTTCCCAACATACAACTTCTGCGGCTCAGGTTGGAATAAGAGGAAGTTGTTATTTGCTTGGTGACAATGTGGGCACTTGCATAAATGTGATGCATAAACCGAACGCATAAATAGTATTTCATGAATGGGAATCATTCAAGTCCCTGTTGATTGTAGTGTAGATACTAGACATTTTAATGGAATTGCTTCTTAATTACCAAGCTCTCCTTGATAGCCATGAAAAGGAATTGGATTGGACAGTATTGATTCCCAGCAGTCCTGTTCCTCTTTAGGGATATTCTCAGCTGGCAAAACACATACAGATGGGCAGACAAGACTGCTTAGTTTGCCCTCTGCGGAATGTGATCAATAGGAGCCTATTTCTGTATCAAGGAGAAGGGGTTCTGTTAATTTAGGCCTGGGAATCTCATCATTAGATACTCTCCAGTAAGAAGACTTAAAATATTTTTCTTGAGAAACAAATTGCATTTAGGCACTTGTTTTGCAGAAAAATTTGTTTTGATTTATCTTCTTAAATTTTGTAAAGATGTCAGCTGTTTCAGAGACATACTTATTTTCCGCCAATAAAAACGCTAAGAAGTTTTGCTTTTTATTGTTGTTTTTTTTCTCCTGCTTCAGCGGTTCGTGGTTAAAACTTCTACTTTGCCAAATTCTTCTGGGTAACTTTTTTTGGTGGTACTGACATAATTTTTGAGACATGGGAAAATAATGTTTAAAAGAAAACAATATTGTATGCCAACACGCTTTAGCTTCTCACACACCTTTACCCTGCGAATAGAACCCCTGCTTAGTATTCTGTGTGCTGAATACAAACACTCACTGAGTCTAAACTACACTCAGCTGTAACTGCTTGCTAACAAACTCAAACCAGTGCTAGATTTTGGGAAAGTCTAACTGTGCTTTTCTGTTTTAACTGTCTGCTTATATAATCCTGTTTAGAGTAAAGAAAAACGATTCAGCATGTGAGGGTTGATGGTATTACACTCATGGATGACGCTCCTATGTGAAGGTTGACTGTATTACATTCATGTATGACGCTTCTATGTGAGGGTTGATAGTATTACCTTTATGTATGACACTTCCATGTGAGGGTTGATGGCATTACATTCATGTATGATGCTTCCATGTGAAGGTTGACTGTATTACATTCATGTATGATGCTTCCACCATGTAGTAAAGCTGGAGTAATGACTCAGTGGCTAAGAGTTCTTTCTGCCCTTTCATAAGACCTGAGCTTTGTTCCCAGCCCCCACATCAGGTGGCTCATGACATCCGTAACTCCTGCTTTGTGAGATCTGACAACCCCTGCTGGGCTCGTCAGGGACCTACATGCATTCATGTGAGCATGTGTACACACACATACATACACAGAAGCTTGTCAGGGATTGCAGCCAAGGTGCTCTGGTTGAGCCGACATTTTGGAGTAGTTGGAAAGGTTCCAGGAGCCTGTCCTCCCTGATGGGTTCCATGGTCACGTTCTGGAGACGAGAGAGACAAAAGAAAATGAATGAGTTTTGAATTGCAGTTTGAGATTTAAAATTCCCGGATCATATTTCCATTTCCTGATCTATGAGTTCCAAGCGAGCTGAGGGGCACAACAGGGAAACGGAGACTGCCATAGACACTGCTAGAAGTGAAGAGGTTTGTGAGAAAGAAATAATGAGAAAAGAGACGGCATTTGCAATTCCGAATGGGTCCTGTTAGACATTGGACCTGGCAGCCAGTGATCTTCCAAGATTATCACTCACAGATTTTTGATTTTACTCATTTTAATACAAGTGAGGAAGAACATATGAGATAGGTTTCTAAAGGTGTTATGAAAGAAAGAGAGGAACATTTCTTTTATTCTGAACTCAAAATACATAAATGTGCTGAACATGGGGGCTACTAAGACCATTCTAGAGTTGCTAACAGTGAAGGTCATCTGTCCTGGGGTATTTCAAGCCCCCGTGAATGGTGAATGTCACACTGTTTCCAGGGTGGGCTATAAAGCAATGTTCAGAAGTGTTGGCAAGATCCGAAAACAAGTTCAGTCTTCAGTTAATACGCTCAACGTAAGGACTAAGCGTGTAGTTTGGACCCAGCCACTTCTCTTGCCGTGTCACAGGGGGTTCATCCCTGAATATTCACTGGGACAAAGGGTCCTCCTCTTCCTCCTCTTCCTTCCTCCTCCTCCTCCTCCTC
>LOEQ01003510.1:81731-95362 GCA_001685075.1 Bramus lutescens
GTCCTTGGCTTCTCAGTCAGCCCTCATTGTCAGCCACGTTCAGAGAGTCCGGATATTGTTTTATCCTTTGCCTATGTCTGATGGCTTTCAGTTTAGTGTTTTAAAGAACCCTGAGTGTGAAAATGAGCGTGTTTCTGTGTCTTTGTCTGTTTCCTATTCCTTTCTTTGGGCTCCTTTCCTGCTCTTTGCTTTGTCTTATGTCACTGTGTTAGCTTTTGTTTTACCTCCTTCTGTTATCCCCTAGATTCCTGTTTGAGCTCTAATGAGAGACAGACAAAGATGGATGCAGATGGGAGGGGATGTGGGGAGGAACTGGGGGAAGTAGAGGACTGGGAAACCATAATCTGATATATTATATAAGGAGAAAAGGCTGTTTTCAATAAAGAAAAAAATGAGAGACAGAGTAATGTGGATTCCATCTACTCTAGTGGCAATAGCCCAGCTGGTCGGATCCAGTAGTGAGGAGGACATTCCAAAGAACAGCCATAAGTGGGCTAAGGCAATGGGGTGGTGCAGTCAGAATTACTTACAGTACCAGGAATAGAACTCCAAATAAACCTGGAGTCAGGGTGTCCTAGATAGGGGTTTATTGCCGTAAAGAGATACCATGACCACAGCAGATCTTATAAGGGAAAGGGGCGGCTCATGTATGTTTCAGAAGTTCAGTCTATTATCCTCAATGACAGGGAACATGTCAGGGTGCAGGCAGAAATGGGTGCTGGAGCAGGGAATGCTATGTCTTACAGGCAACAGAAATCAACTGACTCACTCAGTTGACTCCCTGAGCAAGATGGTGTGCAGGAGGATGTGGTGCTGTGGCTGAGAGCCCTACATCTTACAGGAAACAGGAAGTCAACTGAAACACTGGGTGGTATCCTGAGTGCAGGAAACCTCAAAGCCCGCCCCCACAGTGACACACTTCCTCCAACGAGGCCATACTAATCCAACAAAGCCATGTATCCTTCTTATGAGATTATGGAGGCCAGTCACATTCAAACTACCACACAGGGTAGCATTCTTGAGGACCTGAGAAGGGAGACAGTGCATTCAGACCTGTGCTCTGAATACAGCCATGGAATAATTTCATACAGCATAGTAACCAGTACATTCAAGGCTCCTATTATTGCCACCAGTGTTAGTAAGTTCTGAGTCAATACAAACAAAGAATGGTAGTCGTGGGGACTTATGACCACCCTTGGGAAATGTGGCCTGCAGATAGTGAGGTGTTCTAGATTGTCACCATCTTTAAACCACTCATACATATTAAACTTATACAAATCTCATGTATCCCAGCCTGACTTTGACCTTACTGTGTAGTTGAGGATAACATTGAATTTCATTTTTAAAAGATGTTTTTATTTATCATGCACACAGTGTTCTGCCTGCATGCATGCATGCACACCATAAGAGGGCATCAGATCTCATTACAGATGGTTGTGAGCCACCATGTGGTTGCTGGGAACTGAACTCAGGACCTCTTGAAGAGCAGCCATCTCTCTGAGCCATCTCTCCAGGCCCAACCTTGAATCTCTTATCCTCCTGTCTCTTCTCTACCTGCCTACTGCTATACACTACCACATCCATTAGCCATGTTGAATTCCATGTTGTGGGTTGAACATAAGATTTCCTGCATGGTTGCAATCACTCTGCCAACTGAGCTACATTTCCAACACAATCGATAAAATTCTTTAAAAATTGTGTTCATATTTGCTTATTGTATGTGGGGCCATTTTCTCATGTGTGTGCAAATGCACATGTGCCCATGCATACATGCATGTACCGTGCTGCAGATGTGAACGTCAGAGGACAACTTGAGGGTTTTGCTCTTTTCTTCCACTCAGGTCTTTAGTCTTGGTGGCAAGTACTTTTAGTCGCTGAGCCAGTGATGAATTTGGTAAATTTGTTGTATTTTTAAGTTATAGCTTGATTTGGTGACAATCCAGGTATCATAAAAACTCATGCCCTTAGACTACACGACTCAGTGGTTTAAAGTGTAGTTACAGTTGAACTACATTACTGACTGCGAGAAATTTTTTATCACCTCAAAGAGGAGCCCCTCACTGTATGCATAGCACATTTTTCAGGGGTAGCCATCAGTTACCACCCTCCTTTTCCTTTGTCCCTGGAAAACACTGATATACTTTAAAGCCTCTGTGGCTTTTCTTCTTCTGGGTGTCTCAACAGGTTGTAGCCTAGGTTACCACTTCATTCCTTTTTATTACTGAATGATTTTTTTATCATTCAGCTATATTGTAATTTACCTACCTGTCAGTTGATAGAAAATTGTGCCCCTTCCACTCTTTTGCTAGAATGAACAATGTTGGTCTGAACATTGGTCCATGGATGTAGACGTTCCACGGCTTCCATTGGGGTTTTGTCTTACAGAGCTCTTATGAAGATGAAAATGTGCTAACAACGTTCAGCATGGTAAACATCCTCACAGTTGAGGTCTGAGCTGTGCCGTGGAGTGTCAAGCATTTCCCTTGAGATTAGCCAGCCGCCTGATAGCTCTGGCTTATTGCTGTGACTCAAAACCATACCGCATATGACTGACCCGAGAAAAGATCAAAACTCAAAACCTAAAGTATGGTTCCTTGCAGATACACCTTTTTATACCATTTTAAGATTCAGGAATGAGTAAGTCTGAGTACAGTAATTCATAGACCTCCTGTACAAGCCCTGCAATGAACATGTGTTCAATGTTCTTGTGTCTGTATTTGAACGCCTCGTGGACACATTGTCTGTGGCAGAGAGACTTGACTGACAGGAGTCAGTGTTTGTTAGGAACATGGGTGCATTTGTTGATTATTGAAGGACAGTGGATGGAGGACGGTGGCTACAGTAGAAATTGTTTTTGAGCACTCACTAGTTGTGAACCTCTTCCTGCTACAGAGAAGGGATGTATCACCATAGAGTAACACCATGCCCTGCTATTCTGGGATTGTTGTAAAAAGGACCGAATTTAATTACTGACCCCTTAGTCATATATTTTTATGAGAAACAATTTCTATTCATACATGTAACATTAACATGAAGTCAATCAAAGCAATACTCCAATAACAGTAGAACCCTAAAATGCAACTGAAGCTAGCTAGTAAAGAGTTACTTGTGACCTCTTCAATACTTTACCCGATTATAGACATCAGCAAATGAAATGCATTGCAATTCATGATATATCTTGACAGTCTTTATTTGGTACAGTGAAATTTTAGAACCTTTGGCTATAAAATGCCACGAGGAAGAGAAGGAGAAAGAAAGAAAGAAAGACAGAGAGACAGAGAGAGGGTGAGGGAGAAGGGAAATCTTACATCTGTCAAATTGCTGATGCCTTTGGCTGATGAGATCATTAGCAAATTGTGCCTATGCTGCTGTTTGGAAGCTAATGGTCTGTTTGCTTAACAGAAGGGTGTCTGTTCTTTGAATGCCCATGTTATGTTAAATGTGTTTCTGAAGAAGAGAAAGTGGAGCAGGATGTATCTCATGTCTACTCTCACGTACAGTTTTCCACATTACCCGTCACTTCTTTCTCTGAGTAGATGCTGTGCTTGTGGGATCAGAATCTCGAGCCAAATGGCCAGGGTTCAAAGTCTGGCTGTTTCTGCTTATTAGGTGCTGGCCTCGGGCATGCTATGCTGCTGTGCTTTGCTGTCTTTCTCTATAAATGTGGACATACTCACGACATTTTTCAAAGAATATTTGTAAAGATTTAATGATTCAAAGCATTTAGGGCAAAGCCTGGCCCTTAGCAAATGCTCCATGAGCTAATATTTGGGCCAAATTCTGCTAGGAAGCTTATGTTCTTGCTATCTTGCTTGTTTATTGACCACAAAAGAAGGCAAGAATGCTATATATGTGTCATCTCTTCCCTTGCTCATCTAATTCATGCTTAGTAGGGCAAGAAATACTAATTAGTGTGGTACCTGAATTTAAGTGGTTTTATTGCTTTGGACTTTCAGCAGGTAAGAATTAAATGTTAATTTATGATATCTACTAGTTTCATGGTTCCAATAACCTAGGCTTCACACAGTAAACATTAGTGGATAGACTCCTTTGGTGTCTCTGGCTCATTGGCTAGTCAGATGTGCACAGTCTCACCAGTGCCTGTACACACAATGTTGTTACAATTCTTCCTGGCTTGGTGGTTGGGGGTGCTCTAAATGGGAACAGATCAGCCACTTCAACCCNAGCAAAAGCGGCGGTTCCAAGTGCGATCCTCTCCCGGCATTTTCTCACAAATGAGCTTTCCCACAAGAGTCATTTACAGAGCTTATTAATCTGAAACAAGAATAAACCAGACACACAGACGCCGCAGCCTGGAAAAGCCCCACATTTCTAAATTTTTAGGTAAATTCATTACAAATTTCAAGAAAGAGACAAAAGAATCGGACATAATATTTCAAAATAAGACTTCATGGACATGTTTACATATGGCTTCATGCTATTGTGGGTCTTCCAGTGTCCGTCTATGAACAGGGACAAATGACGGCCCTCTGATGTACGACAAAGAGTGACCTATTGAAAATATTTTAGCCAAACCAAGTACTTTCAACCCAAATAAGTGCTCTATTCTAACGTCATCAATGTGGGTAATAACTCTTATCATGATGTAAATGAACGAAGTTCCAACTGTTGACAGGTCCTGATCACAGAACCTTCTCTACAAGGGACCGAGACTGGAATGGGTTTCTACCTGTTGTGTAATAATTCCTAACCAGGGAGGGCAGAGCTTCAACTGGAGTCTATTTGGTGGTAAATGTTTTACTTCCAGCTAGTGTGCTAACTCAGAGCTAGAACCAGCATCCTGTCAGGACGATGTTACCTTCAATACCATCTGGGCTACAAGGCAAGGCTGGCTTTAAAAAAACTTTTCTCTCTGCTCTTTATGTAAGAGCTCTTAGTTTTGTGGATGTGGTTTGGGGTCAAGGCTTGTGTTCATGATGCCTGTGCTGAATGAATGCGAACAATGAGAAAACCTGGAGTTCCCTTACTTTGACTGTTAGTTGCACAACAGACACATTTGACAGGACCTCGGCACCTAGATAGAGCTACCCCTTTCTCTGCAGCTTCTGCAGGAGGGTGGAGTCCAGGCAACATCTGTGTATCTGTATAGTATGTGGTTGTGAACAGTCGTGAATGAACAGTAAACACTGAGAGCACAGTTTGCTAGACTGCCTAATTTTCAATGAGAGCAAGGAGGAGATAGGTGTCAATGGTGAGGAAGCAATGAAAGACCAGGCAGCACGATCTCATGTATGCACAGAGGAAACGGATCTGCTAGGAATGGCAGGATGAGTAACAGAAGGGTCCTAGGAAGGCATTCCAAGGTTGTGGGTTCAGGAATCACCATGGTGACAAGGGAAGGCTATTCTATAGAACATCAAAGCAGGCAGAAGCCAGCGTGAGCAAGGCAGCGTGTGCTTGGGTTGATATTAATGGCTTACATTTATTGAGAACTTACTCTGCGCAATGCCATATGTCAATCCTGACACTATACAAATATATTTAATTCTCCCTACAAGTACATTGTCTTAGTTTGTTGAGTTCCTATAACAGAATACCAGAGGATAGCGTGATGTAAACTAAGCATTATTATGACTCCTTCTCAGTGATAGAGACTGGGAAGACCAGATCTAGACGCTGGAAGATCGGGTGTGAGATCAGCAGCTTTTTGCTGGTTTGTAGATGGCTACCTTCATGGTGCACCTTTACAAAGTAACACAGAGGATGCAAACTCTCCCTTACCTCTTCTTATCAGGCCACTAATCCAATCCCGGTGGAGTCTGTTCTCCCCACGCAATCCCCTTCCAACACTCTGTTTCCAAATCCTGCCATGTGGAGGATTTCGACTGAGCTTTAATACAAAATTTTGCAGCTGTGTAAATGTTCAATTGATGACACTCGGGACGCAGTTACTACTATTGTTCTTGCACTAAAGCAGATACAGTCAGGGTGTGACAGAGTTAAGTAACTTGTTCAGTAGTCACTTAGTTGGGACCTAGAGGTCACTTAGAAGAGGTAGGATTTGAACTTAGGTCATATCACCCCAGCACTAAGGACCACTTTCCTGTTTACCTCTTTGTCGGCCAGTCAGCTATGGTAGCTAGTGCACCATGAGAAGAACCAGAAGCTGCAGATTCCTCAAGCAGGCCTTTAGTCGTGCTTGGCAGCAAATACTGCCAGTGAGTTTAATGAACCTTAGGATGCAAACTCAGAAAGGAGAAAGACTAGAGTGAGAAACAGAGAGACACAGAAGAATGAAAACGCAACGGAGGACGGTGGCTATTGCACCCTCCCAGTCTGGGATGCCATTTCAGACGTGACCCATGGCACTTCGCTCCCTAATGCTTTCATCCAGTCCCAAATTCCCAACATAATTAGCCAAGACCCTCCCTTCCTCATTTCCCCAAGGGTATAATGTGATATTAGTTGACATGTCTGATGTTAGATTAGTAATGGCACATCTTACCCAACATATAGATTATATAAATCTGTTGTAAATTAATTTTTTGAAAATCCTAGGGAATAGACCTAGGGCTTTACACATACTAGACATGTACTCAAATTGGAGTGGTATCCCAACCCCCATTTTACTTTTGAGATAAAGTCTCATTAAATAGCCTAAATTGGCTTCGATATTGCTTTGTAGCCAAGGCTTGCCTTGAACTTCAATCTCCCTGCATTATCCAGATCTCTGCTACCAGAACCCTCTCTGTTTCCTAAGTCTTAAACAATAGTGACAATAAAGGAATTGTCAGATAAAACTCTTAAAAATATGATTTGAGATTAAAATAATCAATGAGGGAAGTCTAATTTCTGTTGGGATGTTAGCTCCATGGTAAAATTCTTACCAAGGTACCATGCGGCATACTCACGTACAAATTTAGAGCAGATCTTTCCTACCCCAGTGTAAGCACGGACTCTTTCAGCATGATGAAATTGTCAAAATGATCTCCCCAAATCAGCTGAAAATATCTTTAAGGTGGAACAAATTTATTCCTTCGTAATTGTTATTTTGCATTTCATGCAGTCACGTGGGACAACTCTCTAAAGACTGTCAGGCTGTAGTTTGAGTCTATCTCAGACATGTGAGAGAATATTACACTCAGGTTCCAATGCACTACTGGGAACAGGAAATGAGTCACGAAGGAGGGGACCCTTCTCTGGCCCCACCCCCGTACCAGAGTGTGCACAAGGCTTTCCAGCTTAAGTGCTGTCTTGGAAGCAAGCATCTGCCAGATCTCAGATGTGACCCACACTCAGACTCAGAGGGAGTGTCCCTCTGGAACAAGTGTTGCCTAGTTCATGCCTAGGACTCAAATTTCCTTATATTTCTGTGTCACCTAAAGACATAATGACATGCAAAGAAACACCCAGACAGCACTTATATTTAAATACATTGGGGAAAATATTTAGGAAGAAGGTAATTTTGCCTCCGTTTATTCTAAAACTGCACTGGGAAAAATTTCTCAGTTAAACATAGACTTAATGGAGGTGTTTTTGAAGCACTTTCAAAAGTCTTTCATAAGCATAGAGAGAAGAGACAGGCATCTCCGGTTTACTCTTACCAAAAGTACCCATCACACCAAGAAATATGACTTAGGAAAGTGGGAAGCGATTTTATGCATATCTGTTTTTCCAGCAAAGGACATTTCTTCAAGGTTTCTGCTGTCCTGGTGCTTTTAATTGGATTTTTTTTTAAATGTGTAAAAGCTGCTGGTTCAGGCTCTCTCTGATATTAATAGTTCCGAGTCCCCTTTTGCCTCTGCGTCTGTGAGGTATTGCAGAAGGATCAATATTTCTGTTTTTTAACCTGCTCTGCCACTGTGTGACCTTGAGGAAGTTGCTTATTTTTATTCAGGTCTCAGTTTACCCACCTCTAACACGGAGCTAAATAATGCAGAATTTCTTTCTTCCACAGGATTTGAATAATAGATGTCTGCAAAGGCTTTTAGGTTCAGGATTTGAAACCGCTGTAGAGTTGGCGGTGATAATAATAGTAATAGCCTGGATTAACAGAACTTCTCCCAAAGATTTAACAACTTTTACATTTTTCTTCCTTCTGTCCTTAAAATACCCTTAAGATATAAGAATGAGAAGGTATCAGCTCCCTCATTTTGCAGATATAAAAAAAATGAAATAAGGGGATGATGGAGCGAGCTCTAACTTCCAAAAGCAGAATTTCTCATTACAAGAATGGCTTCAAAATGTCAGGAACAAAAATTGCATGGTGCGTGTGAGGGAGGAGCTTCCCACCAAGTCTGCCTCTGCATGCTTTACTGTGCAGGAGTACTTCTGAGGAGAGCACCTCCATCTGATGGATGTGAGTCTTTGTATGGGGGGCTTCCTAAGGAGGCAGCCTCTACATGATGTGTATGAGGGGCTTCCACATGCTCTGTATTGGGGGAGATTTCTTAGGGACGCAGTCTCTACATGCTGTATATTGGAGGAGAATTCCCATGGAGGTGGCTGCCACATGCTGTGTCTTGGTAGGGGTATTTCTCAGGGAGACCCCTCCACAAGTTGCATCTTCTACCCCTTCATCTCTTCCAAAGAATACCAGCACATCCTTGGCAATGGTCACCTATTTTTCTACAGAACAATGTCTTCCCAATTGGATGGTGACTATAGACTTGTGGTGCAATGCAGCTGGTGGCAGGAAAGACAAGCCATTTCTGCCTCTGGGATATGGTCACTCTCCCTTTGTCCTGGGAAAGCAATGTGTCCCAATGCTATTCAGTTATTCATATAGCGATGGCCTGTTTCCCAATCATTTCCACCTGTAGTATAGATAGCATGTAACCGAAAACCAGTGCCTCCTCTCCAAGAATGGTGCGGTCTCAGCACTGGAATGGAAATTGATGGGAAGACTCAGCTCCTGCTGTTAGGAGATCACCCAGGGATAAATTACTTTGTGTAATTGTTGGAGCCTTGCAAAGGCCTAATGGAATGAACATGTTGTTTTCCACACCCATGGGCATGGAGAGTCCACAAAAATCTCTGCTAAGATTTAAACATGTGTGAGGCCATCAGTCTGTTGACAATGAGAAAAATTAATTTGAATGGCTGATAAGGAAGGAAAACATACACAATGAATTAAATTTAATAGACTGAAAACAATTAGGTTTCTCCTTACTATTTCCATGAGAGAATATGTCAGACTTCATTTTACTGAAATAAGTACAGATATGAAGGACTTCCGGGCTATGGCCTGTCGGGGAATTCTCTGCACAACACTTTGGCTCACCATGAACAATGGTTTAGTGTGCCTTACCTTTTAATGTGGAAGGTAATGACGTGTGTCCTCAGTCAAATAGGGTGGCGGGTTGTCGGTGACAGGTATGACATTGTTTCCTTTCACTGTCCCTTGTGATCTGATTGATGTTCCCATGATGGACATGAGAGTCCTGTAGGAAGCTGGGGTATCCGTGCCCCTCTGACAGAAGCTCTTATCCCTGAAGAGAAAGTTAGGTTTCACAAGGAATGATAGCGATTTTGCTTTCAATTTCACACACTTACCATTCAGTCATAGGAAATTCTGGCAACAACAGTGTAGTTCCCCTTCCTTCTCTCTCTACGTATTTGTTAATAATAATCACTTCATTGCTTTTGTTTTCACTTGAATGTTTTTTATTCCAAGGGGATCATTAAAAACGAAGCAAATTATACTTGGGCCCTGGTGACTTAAATCAAGCATGAAGCACATCAAATCTCCTGTAGACTGGACTTTTGTTTTTTGTTTTCTTTTGTTTTGTTTTATTAATTTTATTGAGCTATACATTTTCTAAGCTCCCCTCCCTTCCTCTTTCCTCTACTTCTCCCCTCTCCCATGGTCCCCATTCTACCAATTTACTGAGGAGATCTTTTCTTTTTCTACTTCCATGTATGTCTGTCTTAGGGTCCTCATTGTTGTCTAAGCTCTCTGTGATTGCGATTGCTAGGCTTGTTTTCTTCAGTTTATTTTTTAAGATTACTTAGGAGTGAGCACGTATGATAATTGTCTTTCTGGGTCTGGGCTACCTCACTCAATATTATGCTTTCTAGATTCATCAATTTGCCTGCAAATTTCAAAATGTCATTAATTTTCCTTCTGTGTAGTATTCCATTGTATAAATGTTCCACAGTTTCCTTATCTAGTCTTTGGTGGAGGGGCATTTAGGTTGTTTCCAGGTTCTGGTTATGACAATCAGTGCTGCTATGAACACAGTTAAGCACATGTTCTTGTGGTACAATTGAGCATCCTTTGGGTATATACCCAAAAGTGGTATTGCTAGATCTCGAGGAAAGTTGTTTCCCAATTTTCTGAGAAATTGCAATACTGATATCCAAAGGGGCTGTACCAGTTTGCACTCCCACCAGCAATGCAGAAGTGCCCACCTTTACACAGATGATAAATGGACTGAGAAAGAAATCAGAGAGACATCACCCTTCACAATAGCCACAAATAGCATAAAATATCTCAGAATAAAAATCTAACCAAACAAGTGGAAGACTTGTATGACAAGAACTTTAAATCTTTGAANACATCACCCTTCACAATAGCCACAAATAGCATAAAATATCTCAGAATAAAAATCTAACCAAACAAGTGGAAGACTTGTATGACAAGAACTTTAAATCTTTGAATTTGAAATTGAAGAAGACACCAGAAAGTGGAACAATCTCCCATGCTCTTGGGTATGTAGAATTAGCATAGTAAAAAATGGCAATGTTACCAAAAGCAATCTACAGATTCAATGCAATGCCCATCAAAATCCCAGCAAAATTCTTTACAGACCTCTAAAGACTGTTACTCAACTTCATGTGGAAAAGCAAAAAGCCTACAATAGCCAAAACAATCATGTACAGTAAAAGAACTTCTGGAGGCATCACAATCCCTGACTTTAAACTCTACTACAGAACTATGGTACTGAAAACAGCCTGGTATTGGCATAAAACCAGACAGGAGGACCAATGGAACTGAATCAAAGACCCAGATACATAACTATGAACACCTGATTTTTGACAAAGAAGCAAAATATATCAAATGGAAAAAAGAAAGGTATAAATTGTTTACAACGACCGTATTGACCTTATCAACATGTAGAAGAATGAAAATAGATCCATATCCATCACCATGCAAAAAACTCAAGTCCAAATGGATCAAAGACCTCAACATGAAGCCATCCACACTGAACCTCATAGAAGAGAGAGTGGGAAGTACACTTGAAAATATTGGCACTGGAGATCATTTCCTAAATATAAGCCCAGTAGCACAGACACTGAAAGAAACAATTAATAAATGGGACCTCCTGAAACTGAAATGTTTCTGTCAAGCAAAGGATACAGCCAACAAGACAAAATGGCAGCCTACTGAATGGGAAAAGATCTTCACCAACCACACATCATATATAGGTCTGTATTCCAAAATGTCCAAAGAACTCAAGAAATTGGTCATCACAAAAAACAAACAACCCAATTTAAAAAAGTGGAGTACAGACTTAAACATAGCACTCTCAACAGAGGAATCAAAAATGGCTGAAAGTCATTTAAGGAAATGCTCAACAGTCTTAGCCATCAGAGAAATGCAAATCAAAACAACTCCGAGATTCCATCTTACACCTGTAAGAATGGCCATGATCAAAAACACTGATGGCAACTTATGCTGGAGAGGTTGTAGGGAAAAGGGAACACTTCATTGTTTTTAATGGAGCTACAAGCATCTTAAAATTTTGATCAGTTTGGAAAAGACTAAGAAAATGAACACAAACATTTAAGTTTAGCTATCACTATCATTTGGTGAGCATCATTCCACATGTGGTTCTCAGCAGAGATGCAGACAGAAAAAGACAACAATGACACTGAAACAACCCTAAAATGTAAAGCAGCATATGTGAGTTTTCAGATCATTAATTCATTTCAAGTTAACAAAATAGGATCTTCAGTTCTAAAAGAACTGAAATATGGGTAAGTGTTCTCCAAAAAATAAGGGACCTGGACACCCCCGAAGTCAAGAAGGAGACAACGGTGAACATCAAAGGATGAGGTGGCAATGCCCTGTGCCACCATTCTTGATATCCAGACTTTATCTGTCAGCTTTTTGCCATGGAAGATGAGGAAATCCACACATCTCATCTTCTGATGCTCCCTGCCCACTCACTATGATTACATAAATGATTATGGACATTATTAAGGCTTATAACATCTATCCTCTTCTGGGCAATACTAATTTCCATGCTCCCATTACTGAATCGACATTTGACTCAAGAGAGAGCTCAGCTCAAGTCTTTTTAATGAAGGTTCTCCATTTCCAAATCTCTCCTTTGATTGCTCAATACCTGTTTGGCTCTGGGAAGCCATAGCTGCCCCTCTCACTTCCGACATTATTTTGCACCTCAAGTCTAAAAAATGCATTCATCCTGTTCCTGAATATAAACATGAATGACATGGTTCTATCTAAATTAAAAGAAAATGCTATTATTCTATTATTTTTATTAGTATTTTAACTTTCTGGCTGCTGAGCTGTTCCTTCCATTGAGCTCCTGGAAATATCCCCAGCCTTTTTTTTATTGATTTCTTAGTACTGTTGGCTATATTTTCATTTGTGAACATTTTAGACATTAGTCCCTTGTTGGTGTTAAATCTCAGACATCTCCTCCTAATCTATCATATTTGTTTGCTTAACTTTGCACATAATTTCCTTACTTGAATAGAGATCATTATTTTAAAACCAAATTAATCAATACACATTGTAAGTGCCTTGGAGTGTATGTTAAAGAAGTTCCTAGTCCCAAGGTTATGGAATTCTGCTTGTGTATCACTTTGTTATGGTTCCTATACTTTTGTTTGAAACCCACAGCGATATCTTCTATTATATAGGAGTAGAGCTCACGTCAATGCATAGTGAGCCAATTTTACAAAATCACTGGACACTTCCTCGATTGTTTTAAGGAACCAACTCTAATATAGAAAAAGACACAATAACATTTGTACCATTTACTCATCTCAGTAACATATTGTGTTCATTACTGCAATTTTGATATATGGTCTCTGCATGTTTCTTATTCATTTTTCCATATTGAAATTACTGTTCTTACAATTTAATCAAACCATCAAATCAGGAACTAGAGCAAGTTCAACAATATTGCTTACAAAACCACCTGGAATTTTCATTGTGGTTTCAGTGAGTTTTAAATTGTTCACAGAAGAATTGATTACCTATTAATATCCTGTGTTCCCATCTAAGTATAAACACCATTCATTATTATATTTTAGACTCTTTAGTGGATGCAAGTTTTTCACCACAAAGGACTTAGGGATTCTCTTCTAGCTCCTTACACTTCATGAGTTTCCTGTTAAGGAATGATCCTCTAACTCCTAAGCTTGTAGTAGCTCATTTTAGAAAAATACTATTCTTCTGGGTCATTTGCCTCTCTCAACTTTATAAAACCTTATTATAAAGCTCATCAGTTTGTCATTTGCTGATTGTGGTAGCTTTTCCATGTGGTAGCTTTCCATCATCTGTAAATAATGAGCTTTGTTTCCTTTCTCTCATTTTCCCCTTAACTTCTTTCCATGTGTGATGTAGGAGGGTCATCTGTCTAGGGTCATCTGTCTATGTGTTACTTTCATTGGTTAATAAAGAAACTGCCTTG